>CABHPQ010172438.1:20713-53706 GCA_902168405.1 Peromyscus aztecus
AGAGATTTGTCCTGACTGTGGGCCAGGCAGGAAAACTCTAGCAACAAAAATCTAACTATCAAAAATTTTGAAATGGGACATTTCTTCTGAAGGAAATTACTCTCAAAAATAGAGTAGGTAACACAGAAGCACAGGTATCTGTGAAGGACCTCATGTGGCATTCATCTGAGACATAATTCTGATCTTTGCTGGATCCTGCTTCAGACTCCAGCAGCTCCTTCTGTCTCCTCCCCGAGGCACCATGCAGGCTTGTCATACTGAATTATTTACCATTTCCTAAACGAATCATCTGTTTATCAACCTCTCTGCCAATTTCTTCATCCTGAAATCAGACTTCTTTTTTTAAGTCCTAAAAAGATGGCACCTTAGAGTCCTGTTGCAGCCTGCCTGCAGGAGACCTCCTCCCAACGTAACTCTATTCCCTGGGAACTCTGCATCTTTGTGAGAACCCAGGGTCCTACTAGCTATTTCTCACTGCCCTTCTCAGCCTCCTCTTCTAGCCCATCTCCATTCCTTTGTCCTTTCTACTGGGGAACCCTAGTGGCCATACTGGGCTGAAATGCAGAAGCACTCTCTGCTAGGAAACTCACAGACACTCGCCTAGGATCCAGAGTGGTGACCATCATCCAAAGAATACGATGCTTATCCAAAAAGACAAGACCAGATATCTATATCAAAAACACCCCAAGCATCATAGCTCGAAGTGCCTGTATCTGAGAACAAACACGTCTGACCAATATAATATGCCTCATATGGAAGCCAGCAACCCTATTACACTAGGCCACAAGACATGCAATTTAGCTGAAGCACAAGACAAGAACTTCAAAATAGCAATTACAAATATGTTCACAGACCTTAGAAAGTGTATAAATAAGACTTTAATGAAGACCATTAAAACATGGTTGAATGAAATAGTGAAAACTGTTCAAGACATGAAAGTAGAAATAGCAATACTATAGAAAACCCAAACTGAAAATGAAAAACTTAGGAAGTCAAATAAAAACCTCAGAGGAAAGCCTCACCAACAGAGTATAAGACACGGAAGAGAAAATTTCATGTCTTGAATACAAGATAGAAGAAATGGATCGCTCAGCTAAAGAAAATGTTAAATTTAAAAATACTCAGGCAAAATACATCCAAGAAATCCAAGACACTATGAGAAGATTAAACTTATGAATTATAGAGATAGAAGAAGAAAAAGAAACCCAGGTCAAAGGCACAATAAACATTTTTAACAGAATAGTAGAAGAAAATATCTACAATTTAAGGGAAAAGGAACATACTGAGGTACAAGAAGTGTATAGAACACCAAATAAACTGGACCAGAAAGGGAATTCCTTATGACCAATAATAATCAAATCCCCTGATGTATAGAACAAAGAAAGTATATTAAAAGTTTGAAGGGAAATAAAAAAAAAAACAAGCCACATATAGAGGTAGGCTCATTATAGTAACACCTTAGTTTTCAGTGGGTGTTCTGAAAGACAGAAGGATCTGGATGGATATTCTGTGAACTCTGAGAGACCACAGATACCAACCCAATATCCAATACCTAGAAAAACTATCATTCGTAATAGATGAAGAAAACATTCCACAATAAAACTAAATTTAAGAAACTTTTATCTATCAACACAGCTCTGTAAAAGGCAACATAATGAAAATTTTACTTGGAAGAGATTAACTATACTCAAAAGACACAAGGAATAAATAATCCCCAAACAGTAAATCAAAAGAAGGGGGAAACCTACACCATAACAACAAAATAAGAGGAATCAATAAACATTGCTCATTAATAACTCTCAATATTAATGGTCTCAGTTTCCCCCAGAAAGACACAGACTAACATATTTAATTAAAAAACAAGATCCATTCTTCTGATGCATCCACAAAACATATCTCACTATCAAGGATAGATATCATCTCAAGGTAAAAAGATGGGAAAAGCAAACAGGTATAGCTATTCTAATAGCAGAAAAAATAGACTTCAAGCCAAAACTAATCAGAAAAAGTGGGGAAGGGCACGATATACTCATCAAAAGAAAACCCTCCAAGAAGATATTTCAATTCTAGCATTTATACACCAAACACAAGGACACCCAAGTTCATAAAGAAATACTACTATAGCTAAAATCCTGTATTGAGCCTCCCTCATGCAATGACAGTGAGTTACTTCAAAAACCCACTCTTGCCAATGGAGATGTCATTCAAATAAAAACTCAACAGAGAAATGGTAGGCTTAGATAATGTCACAAATAAAGTGGACCTAGCAGATATTTATAAAACATTTCCTCTAAATATGAAAGAATATACTTTTTTAGCAGCTCATGAAAATTTTCAAAAATTGATCACACTCTTTGACAAAGAGCAGGGCTCAACTGATATAAGACAATTTAAATAATCCTTGTATCCTCTCTGATCACCACAGATTAAAGCTGGATATCAATAACAACAAAAAATCTAGAAATGCGTGGAAACTGCACAACTCACTACCGAATGAAAAATGGATCAAGACAGAAATCAAAAAGAAAACTAAAACCTTTTTAGAATTGAATGAAAATGAAAACACAACATGCCCAAACCGGTGGAACACAATGAAGGTGATTCGAATAGGCAAGTTTGCAGCCCTAAGTGCCTACATAAAAAAACTGAAGAGTTCTCGTATTAGTAATTTAGTGACACACCTGAAAGCTCTAGAACAAGAAGAAGAAGAAACAATACCCAGAAATAGTAGATGGGAAGAAATAAAACAAATCAGGCCTGAAACCAATGACTAGAAACATCAGCAGAAAAAAATAATTAGAATCAATGAAATGAAGAGGTTTTTTTTTCTTTTTTTTTTTTTTGAGAAAATCAACAAAGGCCTAGTCAAATTAACTAAAAGGTGGAAAGAGAAGATCTAAACCAATAAAATAAGAGATGAAAAGGAGGACATTACAGCAGATGCTGAGGAAATTCAGAAAATAACAAGAATATATGTAAAAATCTATAGTCTATCAAATTGAAAAACCTAAAATAAATGAATTCCTTGAAATACATGACCTAGCAATGTTAAATCAAGATCAAAGAAGCTTAAACAGACCCATAACCCCCAGTGAGACAGAAGCAGTAATTGAAAGATTTTCAACTAAAAAAAAACCCAGGGCCCAATGAATTCAGTCCAGAATTATACCGAACCTTCAAATAAGAATTAACACCAACACTCCACAAATTATCCCATAAAATAGAAAATGAAGGAACATTGCCCAATTCATTTTATGAAGCCATTGTGACCATGATAACAAAACCACATAAATGCCCAACAAAAGGAAAATTATAGAGCAATATCACTTATGAACATAGATACATTTTCAATAAAATGCTTGCCAACTGAATCCAAGAGAAAATATAAAGATTATGTACCATGATCAAGTTTGCTTCATCCCAGAGATTCAGGGACAGTTCAATCTACATGAATCAATAAACATAGTCTACTACATAAAAAGGCTGAAAGACAAAAAACACATGATCATCTCATTAGATTAAAAAAAATGCCTTTGACAAAAATCCAACATTCCTTCTTGATAAATCCCTAGAGAGACTAGGGATACAAGTGACATACCTCAACATAATAAAAGCAATTTACAGCTAGTCCACAGCCAACATACATCTAAATGGAGAGAAACTCAAAGCATTTCCATTAGAATCAGGAATAAGACAAAGTTACCTAGTCTTTCCATCATATGTATTCAATATAGTACTTGAAGTCTTAGCTAGAGCAATGAGATAACTGAAGGACATAAAGGTGACACAAACAGGAAAGGAAGAAATGAAAGAATCTTTATTTGCATACAATATGATTATGTACATAAATGACCTAAAAAGCTTCACCAGGAAACTCCCACCTTTGATGAACACTTTCAAGCAACAGCATGATACAAAATTCAGTACACACAAAAATCAGTAGCCTTCCTATATACAAAGGATAAACATACCGAAGAAAGAAATCAGGGAAATAGTTTCTCCACAAAAAGAAATCAGGGAAATAGTTTCTCCACAATAGCCTCAAAGGATATCTTGGGGTATCTACAACCAAGCAAGTTAAAGATCTGTGTAATAAAAACTTCAGAATATTAAAGAAAGAGATTGAATAAGGCATCAGAAGATGAAAAGATCCTTCATGGTCATAGACTGGTAGGATTAATATAGTAAAAATGGCCATCCTACCAAAAGCAATCTACAGATTCAATGCAATCTCCATCAAAATCTCAAAACAATTCTTCACAAAAATGGAGAAATAACCTTCAAACTCATATGGGAACATGAAATATCTAGGATAGCTAAAACAATCCTGAACAATAATAGAGCTGCTGAATGTATCACCAATCCAGATTTCAAGTTGTATCATAGAACTATAGTAATAAAAACATCATGTTATTGGCATAAAAACAGACATACTGATCACTGGAATCAAATTGAAAAACCAGATATAAGTCTCTATCCCTATGGGCACTCGATTTTTGACAAAAAAAAAAGCCAAACAGACACTGAAAAATGAAATAGCATCTTCAACAAATGGTGCTGGTCAAACTGGATGACTGCAAGTAGATGAATGAAAATAGATCTATATTTATCACTCTGCATAAAACTCAACTCTAAATGGATCAAGACCTTAACATAAGACCAGATATACTGAATCCGGTAGAAAGGTAAGTGCGATAGATTTTTGAACTCATTGGCATAGGAAAAATGTTCTGAATGGAACACTGATAACATAGGCACTAAGCACAATAATTAATAAATGGAACCTCATGAAGCTGAAAATCTTCTGTATGACAGAGGACACTATCATTTGGGCAAAGCAGCAGCCTATACAATGGGAAAAGTTCTTTATCAATTATGTATCTGAGAGAGAGTTAATATCTAGAATTTATAAAGAACTAAATAAAACTTAACATCAAGAAAATGAAAATCTGGTTAAAATGGGGGTACAGATATAAGCAGAGTGTTCTTAAGAGATGAGACACAAATGGCTGCGAAACACTTAAAGAAATCTTCAGAATCCTTTGTCACAAGGGAAATGAAAAATCAGATTACTTTGAGATTCTGTCTTACCACAGTGAGAATGGCCAAAATCAATCAAATAAATGACACCACACTGTGGTATTGTGTTCCCCAAAATATTGTGTATGCTAATAAACTTATCTGGGGTCAGAGAACAGGACAGCCACAATATTAAACATAGAGGTTAGGCAGTGGTAGCATACGCCTTTAATCCTGGCATTCCAGAGGCAGAAATTCATGTGTTCAAGGATACACCCAAGCATGGTGACCCACGCCTTTAATCCCAGAAAGCAAGCCTTTAATCCCAGGGAGTGGTGGTAGAAAGCAGAAAGGTATATAAGGCGTGAGGACCAGAAACTAGAGGCATTTGTCCTGGAGAGGCATTTGGCCTGGAGAAGCATTTGGGCTGGTTAAGCATTCAGGCTTCTAGCAGCAGTTCAGCTGAGAGTCATTTGGATATGAGGACATAGAGGCTTCCAATCTGAGGAAACAAGACCAGCTGAGAAGTTGACCAGGTGAGGTTAGCGGTGGCTTGTTCTATTTCTCTGACCTTCCAGCATTTACCCCAATAACTGGCTCGGGTTTGATTTAATTAATAAGACCTTTTAAGATTCATGCTACACCACACATTGTGTTAAGGACACAGGGGAAGTGGAACATTTATTCATTGCTTCTCAATGTACAAACTTTTATAGCCAATATGGAAATCAAAGTTTTTTCTGGAAACTGGGAATATATCTACTTCAAGATCTGGTTATTCCACTTTTGGGCATATACACAAAGGACTCTATATCCTTCTACAGTCTCACTTGATCATCCATGTTCACAGATGCTCTGTTCATAATAGCCAGAAATTGGAAACAGCCTAGACGTCTATCAACTCATGAATGAATGATGAAAGCATGGCACATTTACATAATGGGATATTATTCAGTTGTTAAAATGAAACTTGTAGGTAAATGGGTGGAGTTAGGAAGAATCATCCTCAAGTTACCTAGACCCCCAAAAGATAAACAGTGCATGTTTCCTTTTATATGTGGATGCTAGCATTGGAGTTCTAAAAATGTGTGCTTCCATCTGAATAGCTACAGAGGTTCAGTATCTAGTAAATGATTGAGGGAAAGGAGAGGACCTCCCAAGGAACAGAAACTAGAATGTATTGTTATGGAGAGATAAAGAAGAAACTAGAATGGCAGGATTAAATAGGAGTGAGATGAGAGAGATGGGTAAAGGAGAGAATATAGTCAACCAACACCAATGACCATTTGAAAAGCCATATGGAAACCTACTACTGTAGTAGCTTCTTCATATTTGTACATACACAGAAGGAATCTAAAAGGAGTCATCAAAGAATAGGGAAGACAATGCACCATCTAAATATCTTATACTATCAAGTAAAACCTCTAGTGCCCATGGAGTACCCTCAAATATTACAGGATATTGATAAGGCTATTGACTGTTCTCTACAACCTGATGGTAAGACCCTACTGCTAAAGAGTAGATTCACTCATGTCAACAAACATGGAGAAGTCAAGCTGCTTCACTCCTACTGACTAGCATTCATGGTTCCAGAAGGTACTGTGAAAAGTTACTGGAGGATAATGGTACTCATGAGTATCAGCCAGCTACAAACTCTGAAACCTATGGCAGTGGCCTGCCTGAAAGACAGCCTAATACAGTGGTTCTCAACCTGTGGGTCACAACCCCTTTGGGAGGGTTAAATGACCCTTTCACAGAGGTTATCTAAGACTATTAGAAAATACAGATATTTATATTACAACTTATAATAGCAAAATTGAAGTTATGAAGCAGCAACGAAAATAATTTTATGGTTGGGGGTCACAACATGAGGAACTGTATTAAAGGAAGTTTGAGAACCATTGTCCTAGTGTAATAGTGGCACATTATTATTGGAGTAAGAAAAAATTTTTTTAAATTTTATTTAAGGCCCATTCCATGATTGAATCTAAACCTGCTAAAGTGGCCAAGAACCTGAGATAGATCATAGACCTGGGGAAAAGCCATACTCTGAGTCTACTAAAGGAGAATAACAAGAAAATGACTCTTAACAAAACAGTGCTGTACCCATAGATCAGTGCCTCATTTTCCCGAACAGAGAAGCTGCTTCTTGCAGCAGATGTTAATTACCACAGAGACCCATAACTGCACAATGTTCAGAGAGTGAGAAACTTTGAAGCACTCAGTCCTGAATGGAAGTTGTCCATCAAACCCTTCTTCCTTCAAGGCTCAGGGATCCGTACAGTAGAAGAGGCAGAAAGATTTCAAGACCCAGAGGTGATAGAGGACTGCAAGGAAACTGTCTTCCAGATACAACAGGACTGATCAATATATGAATTCAGAGTCTGTGTCAGTATGCACAAGAATTGCAACAGTCCTAGTGTTGATAGAGGGAAGTGGACACAGGGTCCCACCCCTAACTAAGCCATCTTTAATTGATACCCATAGTAAAAGGGAAATCAGTTTTCTCCAATGGAGTCTCACAAAGTACATCAGCTACACTCCAGGATCGTACAGTGAGACTCTGTCTCAAAAACAAACAAAAAATGACAGCCTTTAACCTATGCATCCAACGTTCCAGGCAGGATGCACATGGTGATGGTGGGGTAGGGGGCAGGGGGTGTAACACCACTACCACAACCATCACTACCACCACGACAGCCACTATCAACCACCACCACCACCACCACCACCAGTACCACCTCTACTACCATCACAACCATCCTGCCCTCCAACTCAAACAACCTTTATGAACCTAGAAGCTCTCTGAAGCAACTGTCTTTCCATTTGTGTTTATGTGTTTTCTTAGTATCATCCAGCCACAACTAATAGTTTGCTGTAAACATATATTCAATTAGATCAAAGAAAATTGAAGAATAAATATTGTTTCCTTTTATTACCCTAAGAAAATTAAAAAAAAAACATTAAAAGTGATAAATGAAAATATTGCTATGAGAAATGAGGAAGTGAAATGAAAGGAAATTTGGTATCTATATATTTATTAGCAAATATAAGGTAATATAAATATAAAATGTTATAAATAAGCCATGACATTTGTGTTTTAGGAAGAGGAAAGAAAGAAAAAAATAGGTTTAGCAACTTACATTGGACCAAAATAAGTTTTAAATACAGCTAAACATTTAAAATCAAGGTATAAAACAATGGCTAAGGATAATATATATCTTGTATCTCAGTTTGAAAGGCCTCATAATCTTAAAAGCTATGGAAAATCACAAATAAAAATCAGAAACAGACATAAACATCCAAGTTCAAATACTTTTGGTTATTTAAACAAAGCAAATATAATTTGAAGATGGTTAGACATTTTTGAGAGCTATTTTCTAGAAATAATAAAAACAAAATTTCCAACTTTAAAATATACTGCTTGCATAACTTAATTGGACAATGGGAAGACCATAGTATGTGAAATATGTGGGAAGAGTTTGGGGAGGGAGAGGGATATGATCAAACTATACTATATAAAACTCTAAAAGAATAAGTAAAATAATTTAAAAAAAGAAAAGAAAGTCAAAATATCCAACCTTATTAAAGTCAAAGAAATGCAGATTTAAAGAACAATGGGAATTAAGTTTTGGGATAGTATTAAATATTTAAAAATTGATGCTAATTTAAATATTACATTTATTCATTTTATTTTATGTGCATGAATGCTTTGCCTATACATGTATATGCATGTCATATGTGTACCTGGTGCCCTTGGAGTTCAAAAGAGGGTGTTGATTCCCTTGAACTGGATTTAGGGATGGTTGTGACCCACCATGGGAGTACTGGGCACTGAATCTTGCCTCTTCAAGAGCAAGGGCTCTTAACCTCTGAGCCAACTTTCTGGGGCTAATAATGCTAATTTTTTACCTGGATGGCAAGTAATACTCTTGTATAATACAATTTCTACACTTAAGGCACAGAAGACAGGACAGGAAGACTGTAAGCAATACTCTTCGATAATATAACTCCTACAATTAAGGCGCAGGGGCATTTCAGAAGACAGGACAGGAAGACTGTGAGAACAAGAGCACTAAGATCTTCGCTATGAGGTAGCATCTTCTAGATATGACAGGAAAGCTCCACCCGTGAACTCTCAACAATATGGCTTCCTAAACAAGGCCTGAATAATAAGTTTATATATATATATATATATATATATATATATATATATATAACAAAGAAATGAAGCCATGATCTTGAAAGGGATTGAGGGAGAGGACATAGGGGGTTGATGGAGAGAAGTGGAAATGTTGTATATACAATACATGAAAACCTTTAAAAATAAAATCAATTAAAAGTAAAAAGGGAATATTCTAATATGAATCCAACCTGCATGTGCACATAAATATAAGATGTAGTATAAAAATTATGAAAAGAAAAAAATCAAAATCTCATTAAAGAAATCCAAGTTAAATAAACAACAAAAATAAAATTTGAGATATAGATACTAAAGATTTAAAAATTGATGTCGCTGATTTTCATCTGAGTTCTAAGTAATGCATATATATAATGCTTGAGTGTTACGTTTTAGAAGATAATTTCATTATCTGTTAAAAGACTCATATTTTCATAGCTATTTACTCATCATTAATTCTACTACTACTTCCAAAAAACCTTAAGGAAATAGTAGGGAAACAAACAGCCTAGAAATCTAGCCTGAGAAGAACAGTTCAGTACATTGTAATATGTCTAGTAAGAAAATCCTATCCAGATTTGAGGCCTATTCCACAGGAGGGAATTTCATGTTTGATACTGTAATCCTGACGCCAAGCTCATGGCCAGGGAGGTCATAGGCCCTAGGGCAGAACTTGCTATTGTTATTTTGTGAAATGGTCATGCTGTCAAGTTGCATTCTAAATGTCTATGTTTATACCCATAATCCTGTGCTGCTTCCAACCTTGGTCGGAGGAGAAACTTGTACTGTAGGAGGCAGCAGTTTTTGCAGAGATGTACAACTGGTCAAAATGCTTAGAATATATGACTGGGAATGATCATCTGTGAATAGGACACTTTTCATAGCTCTTCTGGAACTCTTTTTTTTTTTTTTTTTTAAGGCTCAGGGGACATGTGGAAGAGGAGGGAGAAAAAAAAAACAAAACAAAAACGTTAGACCTGGAGGATAGGGAAGAATACTGTGAAACTGTCTTTGCACATTTTTCGGCTATTGTATTCATGAACTCGTAGCAGCTGTGATTACCTGCACAAGATGGACATAAGATCAAGTCAGCCAAAATTCCAGAATAGATGAAAAAGATGATCTCTGGGCCTCACCCCTTACTGAGAGCAATTGGCAGTAAACAGTCGCTGAAAGAGAGAGATTCATTCTTGTTTTGAGCACTTGTCCACTGGTAGGCTTGCCACGCTCTGGTGGATGGCCCCACATCCGTACACATACAGGTGGCACTAACTGAACTTCATGGGTTATCAGACAAAGAAGACATAAAGTTGGGAGGGGTACATGTTGGAATGTTTTAAGGGGGATTTGGAGAGGACAGATAGGGGGTGGATATGACCATATTTTCTTGTATACATGAAGGAAATTCTTGAGAAAAAAAGATAATATAAAAAAGAATTCCATCTAGGCATTGAAAATAATTTTTAGAATTTAAAACACGTGGAATATCTTATGGTATGATTTTGGCCCAAACTATTGGATATATAGCTGTATAAAATGTTACAGACAGAAGAAAACATGTCAAAATGTGTACTATAGTTATCGTATACTATAGTGATCCTCGGTGTCAGAAAAATTAAGAAAACATGATAAAAGACACATATACAAAACAAAATGTCATGAATTTAAATCTGTGCAAGGTACAACTGCAACTCAGGAGAATTAGTTCAGGTCCCCAGGGCTACAAAGTGGGGGGCTGTTATACCCCTAGATCTGGATGAAGAACTCTGTAGAGCCAGGTAATGGCAAAGCCAATCTCCTGGCAGGACCCCAGGTACACAAAGACCAGAAGGAGGAAGGAACGAGGTAAAATGTCCTGCTTCACCTGCCTCTCTGGCCAAGCTCCCGACTTTGTTCCCTATGGGGCACTCCAACAGGAAGCCAGAAGCAGGTACCCATGAATGTGGATCTCCTCCCAGGCCCAGAGCAGAAAGAGGGAGGAGCCTGATGTGATGGACAGCTAGGCAGTACAGCCTACCCGGCAGGGAAGAGGTACACAGCTCAGAGTGTTCCTGTGCGTCCTTCACGTACAAACTATCGCTTATAGCTAATATTTGAGTTAGGGATAAACCGACCCAAGATCTTCCAAGGGACCTGGTCAGACAGGGTTTCCATAGATTTTAGGGAGTTATGGCTAACAGTGTGCAGGAAACAAACAAGGTTGTCGTGGCAAATAGGCAATGTATGAGGTATCATTAAAACAGAAGCAAGCGAGAAAGAATCGCCAATACAAAAATAAAAATCTCCTGGAAGAGCAGAAAGCAATATAGTAGTTTACAAATAAATGTGTATGGAGGTGTGTGTGTGTGTGTGTGTGTGTGTGTGTGTGTGTGAGAGAGAGAGAGAGAGAGAGAGAGAGAGAGAGAGAGAGAGAGAGAGAACCACAAGGGTCAGACAAATTTGAACAGATAACCTGCCAGGGAGGAGAAGATGGTAATTGGAGAGATTGGAATCCTGGAGAGATTTACATACATCACACCCATTTCACTCGATTTCTTTATTATGCAAAAGAGTATAAAAGTGGAAGTTCTGTTGAAAATCTGTTCGGGTTTTGTCATTTGAACTAACTTAAGGCTAAATTGAGTTGATTTTTTTTTCTTTTGCTATTTTTTTTTTTTGCTCGCTTCATTGAGTGTTAATTTCCAGTGAGACTGAATCCACTTGAAACATATTTGTGTGAATTACTTAGGAATGAGGTCATGCTTTATAAGGAAGACTGTGGTAGCTTGCCAAAGTTTTTGGATAATTGTTTTAAGTGGTCCCAGCATGACCCTTGGCAAATAAGAAGTGCCTGTTTTGAAAAGATAGCATTTCCTTCAAACGTGAAAAATATATTGACAGCCCCGAGACTCAAGAAATTCATCTTTCAGATAAGGCTCACATAAATATTTTAGATATTTCCTGATGGCAGAGAGATAAATGGTTGTCACAAAGTGGAAAAGGCTCATTTTGTAAGTCTGAGTGGCAATTTTCCTATAATTCTGCCACATGGATAAAGTCCTTTCTGAAGCAGGCTGGCTGAGCGGAAGGAAGGAATGGCCATGATTAATGAGATAAGCAAACATAATATTTATTTTCTGAGGCACTCTATTACTATCTCAGAGTGGGTCCGCCAGAGCCTCTCTCCCAATGCTGTGATGTGGATGACATAGTTGAGACATTTATTAAGTTAACAGAGGTGAAAAATATGGCAACCTTGCAAAACCATTTAGGAAAAAATGCAGATGTCTCTTGTAGGTCTGCATATGTCTGACATTCCTTTCCTGATATCATCTCCAAGGGTTTGAAATTTGGCCAGTGTTTCCCCTTCTATTTAGAACCCAATGAAGGGAACTTTAACGTATTGTGTGTCCCTTGTAACTTTTAAGAATAAAGATAACTTAAGGCTTAGCAGAAAAGATGAGTTCTGCTAAAAAAAAAAAAAACCAAAAAAAACTTGCTGATATCAGAGAGTGACACAAGGACAGACAGAGACAGACAGATAGACAGACAGACAGACAGACACACACACACACACACACACACACACACACACACACACACACCACAAAGTTCATCATACATGTGACCTAAAATGTACTGGACACTTTTATTAGGCTAGGCTTGTACATGTTTCATATCTTGATCATTTTCCTGTCCATCCATTACAGAACATATTTGTTAACTGGGTTTTCTCTGTACGTTCAGGAAGGAATGTTTAAGGAAGCAGGAAACATATGTAATACATTTTGTAGATATGCTATAATTTCCCCCTCACTTACCCCAAATGCTGACTCATAAATAAGATGTAAGGCAGCCTAGGATATTATATAATGAGAGTGCATTTTGACATTTGAAAATATCTTATGCAAAATGCACAAATAAAGTGGCCAGAAGCATAAGGATTTATGTGATGAACTTTGCCTTTCTGGTGTCGTTTTGGTTGATTTGGCCTAGTCTGATCTGTATATATACAGAAAGTTTTTAGGCATCCAGTAATGTTACTTTTCAGAAAGAAACTATACTGATAATGTTTCTACTTCCAATTTTAAACCACATTCAATTTTGTTATGTTGTATATTATCAAATACACTGTAATCTCTCTTGCTCATACAATGTATGATAAGCCAATACCTAGCAATGTCTGATGTTTTTGTCTTTTTTCCTCTAGTGCTGAAGATTGAACCCAGGACCTCATTAATGCTAGGCAAGTGTACTACCATTGAGCCATCCCCATCTCCTTAATTGTTGAATATTTTGTAGTGGCTACGTGGTATTCTGCTTCGTGAATAGGGCTTAATTTACATAAAAATGTTTATACTGGCAAAATTTTAGTTTCTTTCACATTTATTAATGCATTAGTAGCCCTATGATTTCATAATAACATGAAACTTTGCATTTTGGAGTCATTTCTATAGGACAAATCTGAAATGTGGACTTGTTGGGTTGATGTGGATTTAAATTGTTGCAATCACTGCAACATAGACATCTGGCAAACTTACACTGCCTTATACTCTGAAATGATAACTCCATTATCTCCACATTAACCAGCATCCAAATGTACAACTCTATACAATGTGGAGGAATTACAGGTGAACAGTGATTTTATTTCTGTTTCATTTTAACCAGTAGAAAATTTTGACTCAAGCTTTACTTCTTTTAAAGTTGAGTCTATAACGGGAAGGGGCATTTCCAAGAATACATGCCCTTTTTCCTCATTGTTTGGGGCAGACATTAAATTTCTCCTTTTTTTTTTTTTTTCTTTTGTATAGAGTTGAGAACGCTCTGTGTTTTGTCAGTGTTTTTCCTGTAATGCAGTGTGGTCTGAGTTACTGGTTCTCCTTAGAACTATGTGGCCACTCTCTTCCTTAAATTAACCAGGAAGGAAAGTTCTTTGTCTTTTGATGAGATGGATGCTAATCCCACTGTGACTCACCGAGTGGAACTCATTTCTTCCTGACTTAATGGTGATGGTTTTTGTAGCTTTAAAAATAAATTCCTGTAAATTAACTGTATCTGTTATTTAGGATATTTTTCTTCTCAGCAGTTCCTTTTGTACAGCAGTGTCTATGACTGTGATTCTGTTTTTGTGAATTTCAACTGAATCAGAGCAGAAATGTCCAAACTCAATAGTCATTCGATATTAGTGGCTTAAATTTCCACCAGATGCATTATTTCTCTGTGTGTTCAAACTAGGATTTCACAGTAATAATAGAAGGCTCCCCTCTCTCCCATGTCATAGCATAGAAATCACATTGAATTTATGAATATAGTGAAAGAAATGTGTCTAAGATTTAAAGCCATGTGTATTAACATTTCTATTTTATAATGGTACATATTATTATAGTAAAAATCCACTTTCTCTGGTTTTTTGTGAGATTGATATTATGATTTGATGATTTGTAGGTATACAGGAAAGACTGATAAGAAATGGAACTGTGAGTAACTTTTTTATCAGCTATGTCTGAGACCATAGAAATATGCTTATCTAGAGAGTGCTTATTGAGTTCTTATCACGCAATGGTTTCTAAGAATCCAACATTTTAGCATGTAAGTAATTTAGCCTCTTGGCACAAGGGTTATTTAATCTAATAAATGTTGATCACAATGTTATTTCTGTCCCATGTATAAAACAATGTTCTTTTTTTTATAACATAACAAACCTATATTTTAGATAAAATCAAATGCATGTTTTGCCTCAAAGTCCTTGTTATTATATAAATTCTCTATTCTTGTTGATTATGAAAAACTTGGAAATTTAAATGGCTGTTCTTGATAATTTATGTTTGTTGCACAAATGGATCCAAGTAAGTAGTGTAGGGTTTATCTGTTTTTTTTTTTTTAAAGAGATCACTTTCTTTAGAGAGAGTTGAACATACTTGAAACAAAAAATATGCTTTATTAATATTTTCATCTTTCTTTCTGGTCTTCTTTGTCACACCCTTGGGTGGACTTTGAATACATTGTTCAAGTGTGTATTTTAAGTTAAGTATCTGAAAATCTATATAAAACACTTATAAGTAGAACTTTTTTATTTTCTTCTTAGATAATAACACTGAATCACAGAAAGACTGACTGAAGCTTGCAAGGCTGCAATGGAGCCTATAGCTTGTTGGTTACTAAGTATCATCCCTACTTTTGGTGTTTCTGCTACATCCTGAACTATTTGTGTCCACTCACCTGAATTGTATACCCTTTGTATTTCCTGGGAGCTAGCTTGGTGCAGAGGAAAGTGTGCTATATTAAAAGGTAGACATTGGAGGTTCATGGTCAACTTTCCAGCCTATTACTAGTTGTAAGATCTCAGATTTTGGCTTGAGTTTGCCTGATCTTTCATTTCATACTCTAGGGAGTAAACATTTCAAACTCAGACTGGTTAGTCTGCTCTGCAATGATTGTTTCTCTACAGAAAAATTGAGAGACAGAAGTTGATGGAAGGACGTAGACTTAGCCAAGTTTGGCTCTGTGGAAGATGGAAGAGACAGTTCTGTCTTAGACCTACCTCTTCAAGAGTTAAAGGGGTGAAATGGCCTTTATGGAATAGGCAGCATTATTATGAGACAAGGAACAATAAATGACCATGCTGGTCTGGTCCCTTCCTCTTTACATCCTATCTTTTTTTTTTTTTTTTTCTGTTGACTTCATTAGGCTAGCATCTGCATGTTCTTTTCAGATAAACATGTGGTCTTTTTTAGTTTTTGTTTTGTGAACTATGATCTCACAAGTCCAGCTTGGCTTTTAAGTCACTATGGATGATGTTGACCTTTCGATCCTTTTGACTCTACCTTCCAATGTCTCAAATTACCTGCATGTGCCACTAAGCCTGGCTCAACACATTACTTTTCTGTAAATCAATGTCTATGAGAAAGAGAAGATGAGGGAGTGTTGTAGAGAGCACAGTAGGAGAAGGGATGGTTCCTTACAAGAGTAAGGGAAAGACATGGAGACTAAAGTGTTGGTTCACCCCTGCTTTGTTACATTGCTTGCTGTCAATCTTCCATTTCCACATGCCGCTGGATTAAGCCAGTTGCATCTGCTGAGCAGAGGGGAAGGTGGGGGTCTTGAAGTAGTTTTGCCATAAGAAGATATGTGCAGGTCCAGGCAGGCTTTGCAAAGGAGCCTGACAAGTCCTATTCAAATGGAAATGTCACAACAGGCTCCAGCCTCAGGCTGCCAGTTATCTGAACACCAGGAAGAAGTTTTCTTGAGGAAAAAGATTAAGGAGAGATAAAAAGTGAGAGCAAAGACCTGGGAACATGTGATTGCTTCAAATGAACCTCTTAGCCTAACTATGTTTCCTTCCTAGTTTTTGAGTAAAGTCATATATATACAATGAAAATTTTTGTATTGTAAAGATTTGATTTTTTTAAATGGACTTTATTATTTGAAAATTTCACAGTTTTGCATTTTTTATTATTATAACAGCCATGTTTGCCATTTCTTTTGTTCCAATATTTTTTATTGAAAATATATTCTTTTCATTGGATATATTCTGATTATGGCCCCCCCATTACTCACTTCTTTCCATATCTTTCTTTTAAGTCTTAAGCATATTATAAATGTATATTATAAGGCATATTATACAACTTCCACATCCACCCAAATCCACGTGCTCTCTTGCTATTTCTCATTAAAAAACAAACAGACATCTAAAAAAGAAAAAAGAAAATAATAATAAAGTAAAACAAACCTGACTAGGACAAAACAAATGTCAGGAAAGCAAATAGACAAAGCAAAAGCACATGAAAGAGATACGGATGAAGAGATGCACACACTGGAAAACACAGAAGTCCTATAAAAACACAAAACTGGAGACCATAGCATATAAGCAAAAGACCTGTAGTACAAAAAACAAATTAATGAAATGCCCAGACAAAGCATTGTGAGACAAAGAAACCTCTGAACGTACCACTGAGTTCATTTTGTATTGGTCATATGCTTGCTTGGTGTGGGGCCTGGCCTTAGGAGTAGCTTGATCCTTGGTGAAGCTCTGTTAGAGAGAACTAGAAAACTTCACTGTATTTCGTTGAAGGATTCAAAGAAATCCTTTTATTTCTTTTGTTTTTTGAACAATACATCATTTCCTCCCTCCTTTATTGAAAGATTCATGATTTCATTTCCCCTTTTCACTAATATATGATTCAGGCACAAGTTCTACCTTGGTCAACGAAGTGAGCATGGCTGAGATGGTGTGCATAACAGATTCCCTCTATCTCTTTTCCCTGCCATCGTTCTTCCTAATTTTTGCTTGCAAACTGGCTAGTTCTTTTTTGAGCTCATCTCTTTTTCATAATTAGACTAAACACCGTCATGAATAGCCCACATACCATATTAGCAAGGCGCCAACTGTTAAGAGATAAAACTGTAAAGTTCTTACAGCAACACGAGCTCCTCAAAACATAAAAGTAACTTAGACGAAGGGTATAGCTCTAAATCACTCTGCTAAAAGACCTTCCAATTGCCAGAGGTGACACCCACTAAATTCTATCAGTGTGATGACATTTCTCAGGGAGATGGCATTATAATCCTGGTGCTTTCATTAAGCCTGATAAGCTACATATAGACTGGGGATATATTTTGACAAATTGCTGATGTTCTTGACACATGATACTGAACTGGGTCACATGCTATGGTCCTTTTTCTTCTGTGGTTACTCTTTCCTTGGTTTTATAGTTCCATCAAACTGTGGTCCCAAAATATTAAGTGGAATAATTCTAGGAATACATAATTTATCATTTAAAAATTACAGGCACATTAAGTGGTGCAACAATTGTGTGCATCGGTTCCTATTTAGCTTGGGGTAAGGATCATACGTTTGTTCAGCATGTGTGGGTCACTCAGCCACTCAGCAACTCTGTTAATTTTCAGATTTGCTATCACATTATTATGCTGGTTGTTAGGAAAACCCAACTTTATTTAATAAAGGCTTCAAAGTGGAATAATGATTCTTTTAGAGTGAGTAGTTTTCTACTGTGGAGAATATGAAAATATCTCTCACATTCTAAGGGAGTGGAACTCTTGCTAGACCTCATAGCCAAAGCTTATGATGTGCTTAAGACTTAAAATGGATGCCCTACTGTGTATGCAACTTGTTTGTTTCACCTGCCTTTTAGAGAACATTATAACAAACTACTTAATTTGCCTTGGATTTCCCAGGTACTCTGATTTACAACTAAGTTAATGCATAGCTTTAATCTTAAATTATGTACTCTTCCATGCCCTAACAAGAGAGTAACGTCTGTGTGCACGTATGTTAAAGTATCAAATTCTGAAAACAGCAAGTAGATTGAAAACAACCTTATAAAAGAAATAGCCATCATAAACTTTGGAAGCAACATGGATAAAGGTCAATAAATCTGTTTGCAGTACTGTTGGTTATCTGGGTCTGTTAGGGTCAGTTGGAGTCAGTAACCTTTCAATCTCTTTGTAGAACCTTGTTAAAGATTTCTGTAAAGTATCCCTGATTCCTTCCCCATGTGGTGCTTTCTGCTCTGTTCAATAAATACAGAACAAAGTTCTTTGCTAGGAACACAGAGGCAGGGAGAGACAGATTTACAAGACAGCATTCAGGCAAACACAGATTCAGACTCATACAACAGACAGATTAGAGACATGAGAGAGACGGAAGATACAAGGAGAAAGAAGTAGAGAAATCAAATCTGGGCTCACTCTTGGTTAAGCTACTCTCTTGGAAAATGCTTTAATTTATTTTCCTTAATGTGACACTAATGCACCTTGGGTATTCCAAGTTTATCACTAATGTATTCAACTGATGCATTCCACTTGTTAATTTCCTAGTATGCCCTCTAAAACCATGCTTCAGTACTTTGTTAGTTTTAGGCATCCTTTGGGATTCTGCAGATAAAGCAGGAGCTACTGTAGTTAAGAAACCTTTGCAGACTAGTGTGATCCAAAAATCGACTTTTCTTAGGTGACTCCATTTTCACAACCTACTACGCCTGCTGGACCCTTTAATATGAGCAGGGAACACAATGGAAAACTGCTCTTCTTCCAAGGTCATATGCTCTATGTCCCAAAGAGGGCAAGGAAGATAATGCCGTAAGAACTTTTAGAGAGCAAAGCCAAGGGCTATAGAGAGCAATGGACTAGAGAACCCTCCACAGACAGAAGCAGGGTCAGAGCTGCTTCCCACCTTTCTGCTAAAGCCACCACAAACAACAAAACCACAAAATAAACAAAGAGACCTTTACAGGTGTGTGTGTGTGTGTGTGTGTGTGTGTGTGTGTGTGTGTGTGTGTGTGTGTGACTGTCAGATGAGAGGCTGGCGTAGCTGGTTGCAAAGACGTGTTCATGCCTCCCTTTTGAGGTCACTAACCGTAATCAGGCAGGACTCGCTACCTTAAAACCTCATTAACCTTAATTACTCCCTTAAATGCATTATCCTCAAATACAGCCACCCTGGGGATTAGATTTTCCAATTTATTAATTTTGGGGTAAACACGACCAAACATTCAGTTGTTTATAACTTCCTTCAGGAGAGGGTGCTTGCAATGCCTGCTAGCAAGAGTTTAGAATCCGAGGGGACAGTGGCTGCATTTGTCCCCCATTCTTTTTTTTTTTGGAGTGGGGGCACTCCCTGTCTTGGGGAGTGAGTAAAGACAGCTGATAACTTCATTTTATTCCTGGATCTGTGGCTCAAAAGGAGGCACGTGTTGATCTCATGTTGAAACTCATGTAAGATTTTCAGCTCTAGGTCTTGGTTTGAGCATCAATAGTTTTTTTTTTTTTAATATATAACGAGAATGTGAAGTATTTGCAAGCGAGCCACCTATGATACACTGATAACACAGTTCAATTATTTTTTCTGTTCTCCCTGCCATGTCCCTTCTTGCTGTGTCCCTTCAGGTGGAGAGATTATATATTTAAATCCTCTTGACCTCATGCTTGGCAATATGACTTGCACTGTCTGGCCAAAAACATGTGAACAAAAATGATGCTTGTCACTGTCATGTGTAAATGCTAAGCCAGTGTCAGCTTCACATGAGGTGGACAGCATTCAAGACAAAGGTGACCCTGCCAGCCTGAACGGTGGTAAGCACAACACTGGAAAACAAAACAAAACAACTCAGTGGGCTGATGGTGTGGACGAGAGAGAAAACACAATAGAACAAAGCTTTGACTGCCCAGAGCCACGGAGATTTGAGAAAATTTATCACATTATAAACTAGCACAGGCAAACTGCATCACCCTGTATGTGTGGAATTCATGTTATGTTTAGTGTATAAGTTGTATGGTGGTTAGTATTGATTGTCAACTTGATACAAGCTAGAGTCAGAAGAGAAGAAAGAAACTCAATTCAGGAATCACCTCCATCAAATGGGTCCATGGCAGCATTTTCTTAATTATTAATTGGTGCAGGAGAGTCCAGCCCATTGTGGATGGTGCAATACCTAGCCAGGTAAGTCTGAGCTGTTTAAGAAAAAGAGCTGAGTAAGTCTTAGGAAGCGAACTAGTAAGTGGTGTTCCTCCATGGTCTCTGCTTCAGTTTGGGTTTCGAGGTTCCCCCTTTGAGCACCTGCACCAACTCCCATGGATGACAGACTCTAAGCTATACGTCAAATAAAACTATTCCTCCCCAAGTTGCTTTTGGTCGTGATGTTTGTCACACCAACATAAAATCAAACTAGGGCAGAAGTTGGTACCAGAGCATTGTATATTACCAACAATGGGCTTGATCATGTTGTTTTGCAGAGGAAGGTGGAAGATTTGGGAGCTTTGGTCTGGAAAAGCCATCGAGCGCTCAGAGCTTAATGAGATATTGTGGAAACTTGGGAGATAATGCTGAGAAAAATACATGTGACTAAGGCCTCTCATGTGAAGTTACAGGAGGAAATTCATAGCTTCTCAAAGACTCTATTGGGGCCATTGATGGGATATTTTGAATTGAGAATCTTGTTTTTTTTTTTTTTTCTGGTCAGCTGGGGCTAAAGAATCAGCTGTGATTAACAAGAGACCAGCATCACCTTGGCTTTACTGGGACAATAGACATTGGCTAGCTGGTGATGAAAATTCGGCAGAAGTTAATAAGAAGCCATCATCACTGAGGTGAAATCTAGGAAGCATTTCCTCAATATCAGCACAAAGATGTTGTCCAGAGGAGGCCAAGACTTCATCTTAACCTGGAAGCCAAGTTTAGCAATGTACAACAGTATCCCACGTGGTACTAGTCTTCAAGGCATAAAGTGGTCATGGAGAGAGGCTGAGGCTTGGTACCATGGGAGACCAGGAGAGGCCACTGGTTGATAGATAATGAGACAAATAAACCCTTTTCTCCATCAGGTTGGTTTTGGTCAGTGTTTTATTACAGCAACAGAAAAGATAACTAGACCAAGTTATATTTAATTTATGCTAGTTAGTCAAAAGATTGTTGCAGACACTGTTTTGTTTAATTTACAATGGTGTTGAGGCTAAGCCTGAATTACATGGAGAAGCACATTTCTTTTTTTCATATTTAAGGACTAACTAGTCCAACCAAGGAATACTTAAGGACCCAGTCTTACTTCACTAAGAGCTTTGTAAGATCCATTAAACAGCTCTTGGTGTAAGTTTGGAATACTGTCTTAAAGGGAAGAGTCAAGATTTGGGAAAATAATTAGTACTCTTGGCGAGTGTCCCATACCTCTGTCTAGTTTCTTTATTTTGGTGGGGAAGAAAGCGCTATCTACTCTCACAGACAACAAGCATGCTGACTCAGCAGCTCCATTTCATTATAATACATTTAGGATGACTTCAGCAACATTTTCTATGAACTGGCCAAAGCTATTAAGAAGCAAACTCTGCTTCCTCCTAATTTAAATTCAGTTGATGCTCCAGCCTGTGATCTCTAGCTTATTTGGTCTTCATTAAGAGCCTGTTAAACCAGGAAAAAGTAATACATTTTGAACGTGGGCACCATAACATGTGATATTAATTGCCACAACGCACTAATTGGCTAATTAGAATAAGTGATATATATATATATATGTATATATATACACACACATATATTATATATTACAGACTTTATAGTTTGCATTCTAAGTAGCATTAAGAGAGAGGAAAATAATGATACTTTTAGTGTTGTAATGGAAAGGGTGATCCAGGCATTCCATGATCATTGATAATCTTTTCAACTTTGCACCAACTAAGGTTCCTTTATCACACATTGTCCTCACTCACTCAGAAGGAGTGCACCAACTATGATGGCTTCAGCATTTCAGATAGTAACAATCGATCTTCTAGGCAACACACACTTGACGTGCTCTTCTACTTACTAGCATTTCTACATGGGGTTATTTGAAGTCCACAGACCATAGCTGTTTAGATTTACCAACAATGTGCTGTTGTTGGTAGTTTTGTCTATCCATCCACCTGAAGGGCCAGGATTATATGTGGCATGAAGGCCCATGGCTTAATGTATCTGTTAATTTAAATGAAGTAAATTTAAAACACAACCAATCAAGATACTTGATGTTGTGGATGTGTCGTGCAACTATGCACAGAAAGCTCATATGAAATGAGAAAAAAAAAAATAAGATGACTCGGCCCTTAAAGAAGAATAATCCCACTTTCTCCTATTCCTGTAGCTGAATATAATAGGGTCACTAATTATCTCAAATCAGGGAGATCTTGGAGATGAGAAAGCTCAGTGTTCTGGGAGGCAGACATTCAATCATGAGAACTTCTGGAAACAGGTGATTCCATAAAACCAGAGCATTAAGCTACTTGTAGCATCAGTTGTTTATTACTGAGACACTTTCATCTACTTTCCACCTGGATATTGCCATTAGATGCTCTGATGATTCTTATGCAAATTTACAAACACCATCCAAATGTGCTTCCCCATACTTCCATTTTGCTTATCCAGTTTTGTGCTTTATTTTATTTTAACAAGTTTATGCTCTCCAAATATGCAGAGTAGGTAAATCCTATTGTCAAGATCTCCTGCAAAATAACAAGGAAGATTTAGTATTCTTCATAGGTATTCAATACCCGGTGTGTTGTAAGTGCTTATTCAGTTTTAACAATCAGCTTATGTGTTGGCCACGGATTTCCATTGATCACTTACTTGAGTAATTTCTTATACAAAGGCAAGGCTGAAGCTTTTATTTATCTTGCCGCTTATTTTCATTGTTGACAACCCTTCTGTATAAATAAGACCATTGTTAGAGAAGACTATAATTTTTCGTAAGTATGTGGAAAGACAGCCTAAGTACTTACCTTTGGGAAAAACCATTAAGAGATGATTAGCCAAAATTTTGATAGTCTGGGGGCTGGGAAAACTGCTTAGTGGTTAATTGGCTTGCTCTGCAAGCATGATGATCAGAATTCGGATCTACAGAAGCAATGTAAATGAAGGGTTGACCTGTAATTCCAGGGGTTAGAAAATGGAAACAGGATTCTTGTAGCAAGCTGGCTATATGTAATAGCCAAATCAGCAATCCCTAAGCTTAAGTAAGAGACACTGTTTCAATGATAAGGTGAGACATGATGTGGGAAGACTCACCAAATTTGGGGCTCCACAGGTATACACATGTATGAACATGTACCCACAGACACATGTGACACCACAGACATGTGAACACACACACATGCATATAACAGAAACATACACAGGAGAGGCAGAAAAAATGATAGTCTTTGTTGCCATTTTACTGTTAAATATGAAATACATAGGAAAATATTGAGAAACAAGTAATCAAATATGAAGATATTTCAATCCAGTTTTAACTTTGTTCATAAATAATTGAGACTATTCAGTTAAGATTAGAGGTGATGATGCAACAATATGGAACTAAAGCTCTGAAAGCATTCTCAGGAATCTCTTTGTTCAACTACTAAAGTTCTAGATGAGAATGATATCCCAGACCTACGAAGTGCCATAGTATAAGGAGTGCCAAGTTCAAGGCATGGAGATAGGACTCTGAGACTAATTATATTCTTTATGTCTGTAGAAGTCACAGCCTAGTGGACTGATTAATTTTTGTGTGTATAAATATGTGAGTGTATGTGCTTCTATTGGTGTGCAAGTGCATGTGTGTGTATACATATGAAAGCCAAACATCTGATGCCATTCTTCACAAAACATCCATGCTGCTTTTTGAGAAAGACTCTCTTATTGAAACTTGTTGCTGCTTGATTAGACTAGGTTGGCCAGCCAAGCACCCCATGAGATGCCCCTCTTACTATGTCCCCAGCCCTGAGATTACAAGTATGCAACATTATCCCAGCTTTTTTTTTTAATGTGGGTTTTGAGGATCAAATTCAGATCCTTATGATTGTGAGGCAAGTGTTTTATTCCCCAGAATTCCAGGGATGTATAGTGAATGCTTTAGGATGCCATCACTGTTCTCAGCAGAGTAGATTGCCATTGGTCAGCTTTGTTACCCAGTAAAATGGTGATTGTCCCTGAACCAAATTTTGTTAATTTATGTCTACAGGCATGTGTGTGTGTGTGTGTGTGTGTGTGTGTGTGTGTGTGTGTGTGTGTGTGTGTAAAAGAGAGAGGGAGAATACTTGTGGATGTCCATGGAAGCCAGAATACAGTTGGAAAGTTGGATTCCCTGAAGTTAGAGTTATAGGCAGTTATGAGCTGGGAATCAAACTTGGGACTTTTGGAAGAATAGCAAACCTGCCTAAATAGTGAGCCACCTATCTGGCCCCAACTTCTTCTAAATATTTTTCAACTCACAGCTTCATGTCAAATTAGTAGACAATAAGAAGCTAGTAATTGTCCAAAGATAGTTATGATTTTCTAAAGTAACTTTTAGTGGTATATTTTTACTTTCATTTTTTAAATCTATTCTTCCATCATACAATACATCCTGATCACAGTGTCTTCTCCCTCCACTCCTCCAAATCTTCTCCTCCTGCTTCACCTCTCCCTTAGATCCACTCTTTTTCCATTTCTTTTCAGGAAAGAATAGGTCTCACAGAGATATCAACTGAATACAGTGTAATAAGATACAATAAGACTAGGCACAAACCCTCATATCAAGGCTGAATGAGGTAACTCCATCAGAGGAAAAGGGTCCCAGGAGCAGGCAAAAGAATCAGAGACACCTCCTCCTCATTCCCACTGTTAGGGGCCCCCACAATAGCACCAAGCTAAACAAGCATATATATATGCAGAGACCCATGCAGGATCCATGATTATCACTTGAGTCTCTGTGAGCCCCTATGAGTCCCACCTAGTTGGTTCTGTGGGCTGTGTTCTCCTGGTGCCCTCAACCCCTTTAGCTTCCTGAACCCATCCTACCCCTCTTCCACAGGGTTTCCTGGGCTCTGCCTTATGTTTAGCTGTGGGTCTCTTTACATCTGTTTCCTTCAGTTGCTGGATGAAGCTTCTCTGATGACAATTGGGCTAGGCACCAATCTATGAGTATAGCAGAATATCCTTAGGAATCACTTCATTGACTTTTTATTTTTCAGTTGTGTTTGGTTCTATCCTAGGACTCTAAGCTATGCAGCCTCTAGTTCCTGGCCATCCACACAGTGGCAGGAATGTGTTTCCTCTCGTAATGTGGGTCTCTAGTTAGATCAGTCATTGATTGGCCACTCCTGCAAGTTCTGAGTCACCACAGGCCCAGGAAATCTTGCGGATAGGACTGGTTGTAGGTCAAAAGTTTTTATGGCTTTGTCGATGTCCAAGGCCCAACCCTGGAAGCCTTGTCAGGTTACAGAAGATGACAAGTTCTGGCTCTGTAGGCCCCATTATTAGGAGTCCTTGCTTGTGTCACCTTAGTAGATTCCAGGGAGTTTCTTACTGCAATAGGTTTCCACATTGCCCCCCACCAAATGCCCCCCAATTCCAGTTGTTTCCCATTCTCTCTCCATCCTTCTCTAACTTGATCCCTCCTGTTTGCATCCCCAGAATGCAAATAGAGCCATATTTATTACCCTGTACAAAACTCAAGTCTAAGAAGATCAAAGACCGCACATAAATCTAGATACACTGAACCTGATAGAAAAGAAAGTGGAGAATAGCTTTGAATGCATTGGCACAGGAGACAACTTCCTGAACAGAATACCAATAGCACAGGCACTAAGATCAACAATTAATAAATGGACCTCACGAAACTGAAAAGCTTCTGTAAGGCAAAGGACAATGTGAATAGAACAAAATGGCAGCCTACAGGATGGGAAAAGATTTTTCACCAACTCCACATCTGGCAGAGGACTAATATCCAAGATATATAAAGAACTCAAGAAACTAGACATCAACAAACCAAATTATCTAATAAAAAATGAGGAAAGATCTAAACAGAGAATTATCAATAGTGGAATCTCAAATGACTGGGAGATAAATAAGTGTTCAACATCCTTAGCTATCAGGGAACTGTAAACCAA
Source organism: Peromyscus aztecus (assembly GCA_902168405.1). Taxonomy (NCBI): domain Eukaryota; kingdom Metazoa; phylum Chordata; class Mammalia; order Rodentia; family Cricetidae; genus Peromyscus; species Peromyscus aztecus. The sequence goes on from CABHPQ010172438.1 coordinate 47,280, forward strand.
AACTACCTTGAGATTGCGTCTTACTTGTCAGAATGACTAAGATCAATAACACAAGTGATAACTCAGGCTGGTGAGTATATAGAGCAAAGGGACCACTCCTCCATTCCTTGTAGGTGTGCAAACTTGACCAGCCACTAAGGAAATCAATATGGCAGTTCCTCAGAAAATTGGAAGTCAATCTACCTCAAGATGCAGCTATCCCGCTCCTGAGCATATACTCAAAGCACACTTCACCCTAACCCAGGGACACTTGCTGAAGTATATTTGTAGTGTCTTCATTCATTATAGCCAGAAACTGGAAACAAACTGGAAACATCTCTCAACCAAAGAATGGATAAAGAAAATATGGTAAATTTGCACAATGGAGTAATACTCAGGTGTTTAAAAATGACTTCATGAAATTTGTGGGCAAATGGATGGAATTAGAAAAAAATTATCCTGAATGAAGTGACCCATACCCAGAAAGATAAACATAGTATATATTCATTTATAAGTGGATTTTAACTCTTAAGTAAAGGATAATAATGCTACTTTTAGTAATTTTTATCTGGCCCTAGACTCTTCAAAGTGCAGTCTTCATGTGTGGGGGGTTGGGAGGGGATGGGTATGTGTGGGTGTGTGTATTTACTGGACTGTAGGCTTGAACAGAAAATCTTGGAGCCAGGGAGAAGGCTCAGTCTATAATGTGCTTGCTATGCAAATATCAGGACCTGAGTTTGGAGTCCCAGCATCCATTTAAAAAGATGGGCACAATTTTTATGCCTTTAAATCTGGCACTAGGACGAGAGACATAGGAGGGCCATTGCTGGCCAGCCAGTTTAGCCAGCTAGGTAGGTCAGTTCCAGATTCATCAAGACACCATGTCTCTTATAAATGATGAAAGCTCTACTTATCTATGGGTATAAGTTTTAGAATGCAGTTAGAATTGACATTGATGCTGGCCTAGTAAAGTGGTGGTAATAGGTTTTCCTGTACAATCCATGACCTAAGCTTCTCTTTGCAGCAGGTGGAGAACATTGCAGCAAACCACAACTGGACACAATCAACCGGTCCTAGTGTGTCCAGCAGACACATCTCAACTCAACTCCTGCACAGGGAGTATTGTGGAACAGGTGGCAGAAAGATTATAAGTACCAGAGGACCAGGAAGTCTGCTGTGAGATTATGTCTCTTCGAACTGACAGTAAGATATACCCATGATACCTCAATGTTATGGCTGTCTAAACAAGACCAGAACAATGACAACATCAATAGACATATTAATGCAGAAGATTGGAATCTCACTGGGCCCTGCTCCTAGACAAAGAATTGAAGGCAAATAATGGCTTCTGAAAAGGGGAGAATCAGACTCTCCCAGGGCTGAGTGCCCTAACTGGTTATTTAATACCAAGTGGTCAGCCCTGAAATCATATACATATAAACAACACTAAACAGACTCAAAAGATTGTATATATATATATATATATATATATATATATATATAATACATGCATATATGTCAGAATAATAACAAAAGAAAAATAGACCATTCATTTGAGAAGGAGTAAAGGGAGTAGTATGCATTGGGAGAGGTACATGGGAAGAGTTGGAAGGAGGAAAGGAAAGGGGCAAACAATGTAATTGTATTTTAATTAAAATTCAACAGGGGAGAGAGAGATCCTGTCTCAGAAAAAAATAAATAAGGTAGAGGGCAATTGAGGAAGACACCCAACAGCCAATAGTAACCTCTGGTCTCCACAGCACATTCGTAGACATGGACACACATGAATACATATACATAGACACACACACACACACACACACACACACACACACACACACACAGGTGGGAGGGAGGAAAGGAAGGAGAGAGAGAAAGAGGGAAGGGAGGAGGGAGGGAAGGAGGGAGGGAGGGGAGGATAGAGGGAAGGAAGGAGGGAAGGAGGGAAGGAGGGAAGGAGGGAGAAACTCACATATACTATAATTCTTCAAAATTACCAAGATGGCTATTGAAGCTGGGCTGTCTGAGAATCTAGCATTCTTCACTCATAACCCTTGAAGAAAAAGGTCAGCAGTACAACTGCAACTTGCTGAACTAGATGTAGTGCTCATGCTCAGGGTTGAGGTACATTTGCAAGTTCGTTTTTGTTTTACTTCTAAATTTATTTGTTTGCATACATGTGCATATTGTGCATTGAGCATATTCCCCTATACCCTCTTACTCCCCATTATTCTTGACCCTCGTGTTCTTAGTAGTTTCCTTGGTCCCCCCCCCCCCAGCTTGACTTCTACTTTCATGTCGTATATAGTGCCTCATTTTGTAAAGGAGCATGTAAGACACAGTCTAAAAAACATGCTATCGAGCTACTTCATCATTGCATGAGCATCACTGAGTGCTCTCACACAAGCCTAGGTAGTGTGTGTCAGGTACATGGCCTGAACTCTTGATCCAATCCATAGACATGATAAGCATAAGAGGTAGGAGGTTGATGTTGCTATAACATGGCATGGTGTTTCATAGTAAACTACATTAAAAATAAACTAGAAGTATACTCTAAAATAATGGTTCGAGTATTGCATAGTTAATATATAAGTAAGTAATAGTGGTTTGCTGTCATCACCTATCATGTGTTGTATATACCTTTTCTGTGCTATACTTTTATATAACTAGTATGCAGTAGGTTTGTTTACATCAATATCACTACACGCATTTGCATAATGTGTTGTTACAGTGTTGTGAAAAGGATTTTCAGCTTAGCAGTACTCCTGAGACCATTATTATGCATGGAATCTTTTACTAACCAAAATGTTGTTATGCCATAAATGATTGTACTTAGCAAGTTTAAATAGGGATAAAGCCAAGACCAAGGTCACTTAAAGACTAAGGCAAAATCATTGCACCTGCTGTACTGGGAGGAGGTTGAGCAAGTTGCTCTTTGATGGACTGAGAAAAGATGATTGTGCTCAGGGTAACATAACTCCTCCACTAAGGAGAGCTCAGCTCTAGTCTATCAGCTTCGAAGCCCCAAGAAATGATTCAGTTGATGCTAATGTGAAGATAAGTGGCTGATCAGAAGAGAGAGCCAATGGACTGAGAGACAGATGCAGAACTAGAGCAGTCTCTGTCCTACTGGGGAGAGAGTTCTAAAAATGATTTTTTTATTTCACTTAAAGACTAGTTCTAAAACAACAACAAGAAATGAGTCATTGACTCTGTGCTGATGGTTCAGGCCATGAAGGAACTAGAATTAACAGAAATACTGCCTTCAAGTAAGCTGATACAATTGAGTGACATTTACAGAAAGGAAGACATTAATAATATTTATCCCTCTCTTAAGGGTGTATATCAACATTAATTCTTTTAATATGACCTTTTGTGAAGAATTTCATATTTCGAATGCCTGATTCTGCACCAAGGGCTTGTTGGGCTTTGAGACCGACATCCAATTGAGCCCAGGTTCTGATGACTTGAGTTCTGTTTATTGATAGATAGTGCCCTTTCAGAAAGAGTTTGTGTAATTTTGTTCAATATTAACTAAAACCATAAACAGAAATTCAGCTGTGACACAGAGCTAATGATGAAAAATAATAGTTTCCAGAACTCTATCATAGTTCTGTTACTATCAACTGAAGTATAAACTTTTACATGTGCCATGTAATTATTTCCTTCTGAAACAAAAGTCACATATAGCATGCTTTGAGCTCAAAATGTATTATACATTATAAGTAGTTGGTGTTTATTTTGTTTCCTTTTACATTTTGTAAACATTGAGAATACTTACAAAATTTCCTGATCTTCAGGATCCTTTGAAAAAGTACAAGATCCTTTGGCACTCTTCCCATTTTGTGATGACGTCATGTTGAACAATAAAGTGGAGCACCTGCTTCCCAATGTGGTGTAAGCCCCTGGAGTCTCATGTTTTCACAATTTCACAACTTGAACTTCAGGGTCCCTGTTGCTACTTGAGTTTGTGGCTGCTTCCTTTGCCTTCTCCATATTTTCTTCCCAAAGCTTTTCAAAATATTTATATTTCCATTGGCATTATTCTTCTCTACATTCAGAAAACAAAACAAAACACTAGGATAGCCTTGAAAACTTCATTCTTATCCATACCAGCAAACATATCAGGCCTATCAATTTAAATCATCATTAATTAAAAACAAATACAGGGTTCTTCATATTGGTAGAGTTGGAGGTGGTGAAGAATGTGAGATTAAGTGCCGTGTTGTTATGTTACCATTGTTTGCATAACATAAGATTTGCTCAGGGAGTCAAAGTGTTGTACATGTATTTAGTTTATATAAAGGTATCCATGTTGTTCTTTGGATCCCTATCTGTTATGAGAATATTGTGATCTGCTAGGTTTTCTTTTAAGATCTAACCAACCTATGTTGCTTTTCTGACTTTCATCTTTCTGGCAACCGTTTACATTCAATGATTAAAATTCAGTGGATATGTGTAAAAATACCATAGTCAAGCTGCTACACAGAGAAGCCACTCTCCCAGCAGCTTTTATTTTTCTTTTGCTTATGAACTACAGAAATATTATCTTGATGCTCTGCTTCATTCCATGGGCTAGATTAGAATTAGATATATCTAGATTATAATAGCAGTTGTTACTGTACGCACTGTCCAGTGAGGTCCATTTACTATCTTTATGTTATTCTTATATTTTAATCTTGGATTGAATGTTGAACCAATGAACAACCACATATTGAACAACAAGAGCCTTTGCTTACGGATATGAAGAAATGTTTTCTTTTTTTTTACAAACACAAATAAATGAACATATTATAATTAAGATAATTCTCATTTTACTAAAATCTTCCTTTCAAAGAGGACTTCTATCTAATACTTTTGTATAAAAACTACCAGGAATTTAAAGGTTCCACTCTGGGCTGCAGGACTGCAGGTGCTGGAAATTGGGAGAATTTGGTAAATGAAAATATCTTGTCCATTTGCTTACCTTGTCTACTCCATAGTGGAGTAAAGCAAAGAGCAGCAGCGTATTTGAAGGCATACAGTTTGAGAGGAAAGTTAACAGGTTGAACATTAAGGACCAGACATTTCAAGAAAAAGCCTGATAGCTGTTTCCAGAATTATATAAAGGCCCTGAGCACACAGACTAGTTTTGTTCCTCTTTAAATCTTTGATAGAGACTCCCATGATGGTACTTGGACATGTACTCTAACTGTTGGGTGAATCAACATGAATATTGTGTGCTAGTAGCTAAGCAATTTCTTAGATTGCTATGGACAGGTAAGCCTAGTGGGAAAACATCATCTCCCAAAGACCTACTAGTAAAACTTGGTGCCCTTCATATGGTTTAGAAATAGTACTGAAACTTGCTACTGACTGAAGTAATGAAAATTCTTATTAGTTTATGACTATTCCATCTATTAAAAGAGACCCAGTAAAAACAAGCCTTGAAGACTGACCCAGATGATGCATGAGAAAATTGAGTTGAAATGTGCAAAAGTTATATAATAAAAATTAATTTGGGTTACTATTTTGGATAATTTAATGTAGAAAAGCCACATAATTTAAAAATCTTCAATGTTTATTTTCTAATACAGTATAGAGGAATGTTAAACTTGATACTAAAGATTATATTTATTGACTAGACTAAGAACTTTGATAATGACATACTTCCTATAATCTAGGGTAGTGGCTTCCCTAGGTTTTAGCCACTGCATATATTCCCCTTGGGTACAGCATGTACACAAAGCTGAAAACATCACCAGTGTGAAGGTTTCTCTCCACTTAAGATTTTATTGATTTCAGAATTTCCAATGAAATGGTCATACTCACTCAATTGCTTCATAATATGTCTTTTATTTCTTTTTATTATTTTAGTTAAAAAGAAATTGGTTGAAATCCATTAAATTAATTTAATGACTCATTAATAGATTGTAACCCTACAGTTCCAAAAATCTCTGTGGTAGAGCAACCAAAAGTATAAGAAACTAAATTCATATTAAAAGTTTGATTTTTTTTAAAGCTAGGTTCATAAGTATCTTGGCAAGCACTTGGTCTAGAATCCCATCCCTGGGAAGTATGACCTCATCACCAGTGACAAGGCCCTGGCCAGGCAGTTTTCTAACATGGTCCTCAGGATCCCCCCCCCCCCACCATGTTCTTGCCTCATGTACATTCCTGGATGGCAAACAAGATGGATGTTACTCTCAGGCTAAATTATGTCATATGGCTTACTTGATTTTAGGTAGTTTTATATAGTGATATGATATAACCACTTGGGCCATTTACATTTGAAAAGTTTTCTTTGGAAGCCACTGAAATGGAAGTCAGGACTCAAATCAAGAGAATCTGATGTCCCATATTTTACCATATGATGGATGGATCCACTGATCAAAGAGTATGGACCGTCTCTAAGGAGCTGAAATTGCCCTTGCAGATAGAAGTGAAACTGGGACCCTGTCCTTAAATA
>CABHPQ010172439.1:0-26891 GCA_902168405.1 Peromyscus aztecus
GCGCGCTTCGCGGGGAGGCCCGGACGCTCGCCATGTCCGGGCCGGGCGGGTCCGAAGCCGCGGGATGCTCGGACCCAGCCTGGCCGCAGCAGCCGCTGGCAGCAAACCCCGCCCCCAGCCCCTTGGACCTCTGGTGATTGGCTGCGGCGCTCCGAAGCCCCGCCCTGGCCGCTCAGAGTTTCCAAAACCTCCCGGGGGGCGGCAGCGCGCCCTGGACCCTGGCTCTTTGTTATGGGCCAGCTGTGTGTCGCCTTCGGCCTCGGGCTCCGGGGCAGCCTTCTCCAAACGGGAAGTCAGAGGCTGGAGACCCCTTCGGAGCGCCTCTGCCGTGTGCCGGGGTAATAGGGGGCCCCCGCGGCTGAGAGGCGACTGCTCTACCAGGTCCGTCTGAAATCCAAAGGCTGAGTCAAACCTGAACCGCAGGGGGTGAACCGGCTACCTGCGTCCTCCTGAATACTCAAGATCCTGTCCAAGTGCAGCTTCGACCTAAAGAAGGCGTGTCGTCTGGCCTCCCCTCAAGGTCAAAGGGCTCTGCTAAAAGGCTACGAGCTCACAGGGTGGCCTCGCTGTGCCATTCACGCACTGTTAATACCTATACTTAATACCTAATACCAGAGAAAAGGGCAGGGCAACTTGTCTGACTAGATAGTTTGTTGGAGAGGATTTAGAGGTGGGTCTTCCCAAGACACTCTAGCATCTACTGTGGAGAATGCTCCAGAGGGTCTACTAATCAACGCTAATTCACTGTGTAGGAGCGCTTCCCCTCTTCCTGACTGTCCAGCCCTTGAATAGACAACGAATCCATTTTAGAGTTACCTTGCTGTTCAGAAGTGAAGTCAGTTGCTTATTTCCAGTTTCCTCTGTTCAGATCACTAAATGCAGTTAGCTTTCCTCAGAGTCAGATGGTAGCAAGGACTCTAGTGGAAAGAGCAAGGTCTTGAGGCACTCCTGAGTCCAGATTGCACACTACTCACAACTAGCCCTGTATCTATGGGTGAGGACATTTTACTTCTGAGCCTCCCCCTCCCAACCCCCGGCCTTCTTGATAAGATTAACGAATATATTGTGTTTATTTATTTATTTATATTTGTATTTTGGAGACAGGAAGGATCTCATATAGCTCAGGATGACCTTGAACTTACTATGAAGACAAGGCTGGCCTTGATTTCCTGATCAAGTGCTGAAATTATATGCACCCAGCTTCATACTGTATTTAGAATGTCTGAGCCAGTACTTGACGGTTGAATAATGTGAACATTCTGAAACTGGGATCTTAATTTGGGTCATGGGACTCAATGGGTGGACTTATTTCCCAACCTGCCCTGACTGCTTTGTACTTCTTTAAAACAATAGACTTTCCTTTCTTTAAACATTTTTTGAGGCTTTTATACATGTGCACTGTATTACGTTATTGTTACCCCACCCTCTTCCCCTTTCAACTAAGGCTTTACTTTTTAGGACAGTTTTAGGCTCACAGCAAAGTTGAACGGAAGGTACAGAAAGTACATGGCTCCCGCCCTTCGTGCGCACAACTTCATCTATAACCAATGTCCCCCACCAGTGGTACATCCGTGACAATGAGCACGTCTGTGCTGACACACCAATAGGATTCACTATCGGGACTGCACAGTCTGTGTGCTTTGACAACTGTATAATGTTTATCTACCACTGTTCCTTTTAACTTTTAAAACTGTAGCTGTTAGAAAAATTGAGGTTCACTGTGGAGGCTCACACTATATTTCTGTTCTACAATGCTGGTGTAATGTTTCACTTAAAAATGATTAATGATTGGAGATCAATATGGTACTTGAAAAAGATTTAATCACCAGTAACTGATTGTTCTGAGGCAAAGAGCCATCTCTCTGTATTTTAGTTAAAGAAAACTCATTAAGTCTCCTGCCGCACTGTCTTTAAGATTGAACCCGGGGCCTCACACATGGTAAGCAGGTGCTGTACCACTGACCTATGTCCCCAGGCCTCTCCCACAAGTCTTTTGGTTAATGGCTTTGTGGTGTGTTTTCCTTGTGATTCTATCCCTCCTTTTTATATCCTTTTGAGACAGGAAGACTGGCATCAAACTTGAAATCCTCCTGTCTTAGCTTCCAAAGTGTCCCAATCCCTTTATTTTTCAAGTATAGAAGTTTTCTTTGTGCCTTTCTATGTCTCTATTCCCCTCTTCATAATATTCATGCCTCCCCCTTTATATTCTTCATAACATTTATTATTTTATAATGGCTATTTAATGTCCTTGCTTGATAATTCTATCATCTATGTATATATTTATATTGATTTTTCCAGTTACGAGTAATATTTTCCTTTTTCTTCACATGCTGGATAGATTTTGATTGTATGGCACACACACACGTTTGGAGTGCTAAAGTGTGTGTGTGTGTGTGTGTGTGTGTGTGTGTGTGTGTGCTGTAAGGAATGTTACTGTTTTTTTCTGGCATGAAGTTCAGTTACTTGAAGATCGACTGAGATCACACATTTGTCGCATTGATGTCACCACACTTTCCTTTCGTGTGATTAAATGTGTGTATGACGAGTGCTTTAAAGCCCTAGTCCACTCATTCCCACATCTGGGTAACCCTGGTGAGGATTTCTAGTGACTGCTTTCAGTCTTGATAATTGATTGCATTTTCTAATCTCTTCGTGACTAATACATTTTTACTCTACAATAGACCTAGGACAAGCTCCATAAAAGCCCGGTCCCCAACCCTAGGACATAGCTTGTCACTGCAGCAGGAAAAATGGAAACTGTAGAAATAGAACCAAAGGGGCAGCCTAAACCGGTAAACGAAGTACAGTCCATGAATTTAACGTTCTACACATGGGAAATGGTAAAATAACTTGAAGCCAAATCAATGAAAAAATTATTCAGCCCCAAGAACAGGAGGTGGAGGAAAATGAGAAGACGGTAAACGGGTCGTTCCGTGTCTGATGTATGCAGAGCTGGATTCCTAGAGGGAGAAGAGATTAGAGAGCAGAAAATGATCGAGAGACCGGTACCTGACAACCTCCCAAATGCAGTGGGAAGCTCACAGAAGGCTGAGTGCACCCTAAGAAGAACAAATTCAAAGAAATTTCACCCTAGACATCATAATCAAACTGATGGATAAGGATAAGATGACTGACTAGTTATAGGGAGATATAATCACACAGAAGATGGCTGACATTTCTCCAGAAACAATGGAGGCCACTTGACCACTCCCGCTGCCGTCACCCTCGTCCATCATTCTGCCTGGCCTGGACTGTTGAAGTAGCTTTAATTGACTTTGATTTCATCCATTAACCTCTAGGGTCTCTTTTCAATTAAGCAATTATAGTGACCCTTGTAAGCAGCCTGGTTGGTATTCTGTAGAACTTTCTCAAGCCTTCCCATCCCACTCAGAAAACAAGGATCAGATGTGGTACAGCATCTCTCCAAGTCTTGCCTCCTTACCTCTCTGACCTCATTTCTCACTGTCCCTGGGGCTCACCCACACTCTCCAGCCATATCTTGCTCTGTGCCTTTGCTTAATTTCTCCACTTGACTCTGGCTTGGGTTCTTTGCACAGTTCTTCCTCTTCTTGGTGAAAGAAAATTGATTCCAGTTTTGGCCAGAACTAGAGAGAGAAAGGTCTTAGCTCTCTGCCGTTTGCAGAACATCCGATGCCCTCTTCTGGCCTTTGTGTGTATAGAAGACTCACGTACATGGGGAGACTCACATACATGGACACACACACACACACACACACACACACACACACACACACACACACATTTAAAAAAGAGGATGGAACAAAAGCCAGAGGATGTGCATATATAGATTTAGCTGTGAGGAACTGTGAGAAATCTTCCCTGGGAGTTGCTGTTCCTCCGGCTTTCTTCACTTCTAGTTTAGGATTTCTTAGATCAGTTCTAATTGTTCAGGGTTCATGTTATGCACATTGGTCAGGGCATGGCCCTCAAATTCAGAAGGAGGGAAGCCCAGAGCTGGTGTTTGTGGCCTGCACAACTGGAAGCCAGATGAGAAGGCAGGTGTCAGCAGCCGCTGACAGTGGCAGCTGAGGACCAGATGTCCTGCCTTCTCCCAGGCCCAACTGCTGGCGTTGGCTCCATAAATTTCTTTCAAAACTGGGGAAGATGTTTGAGAATGGCCTTGACTAAATTAAGATTCCCCTGAACTGAGGTTAAGTTTTAATCAATCACTGGGAACGGGATGTGCAGAGGCAATTGTTTATCCATTAAAGATCAGAGCATACCATCTAAAACTTGTTGCTAGGAAGCAGCTTCCTAGCCAGGCACAATATTTTCCAGTTGTGCATCATGCTTACTATTAGTTTAATAACTGGGAATGTGGGCCTTGGAGAACAAAGCCTGCCTGTTGCCTTGGAGCAGAACCAGCATAACTGAGGCCTGTTAATTCTTCTAGTGAACTCTCAGACAGGAAAAGTCTTTCCCCACAGTATCCAACACTAACGTATTATAAAATTCACTCTCCGACCTGAGATGCCTGGACACTATTCTGCCAGCCTCCAAAGAGCTCTCCAAAGATGTGAGCACGTACACCTGGACTTCTTCCTGTCTTCTACTCCCTTTGCCTATTCATTTCTATGACATCCAGACTTAAGCTACTTCAGGGGCTCGGGAAAGGACTCAGTGGTTAAGAGCATACACTGCTCTTGGGGAGGACTCAAGTTTGGACCTGGCACTCATGTCTCACAACTGCTTCTAACTCCAGCCCCAGGGGATCTGGTGCCCTCTTCTGGCATCTCTAGACATCTGCACTCACTGCACACATCTCCACCCCACCCCCCACCCCCAACACATACACATAGTTACAAACATTTTTGTTGTTGTTGTTTTTGGGGTTTGCTTTTTGTTTTTGTGTTTGAGACAGGGTCTCACTATTCTGTCATGGCTGTCCTGGAACTCATTATGTAGACCAGGCTGGTTTCAAACTCACAGAGATCAGCCTACCTCTGCCTCTGGAGTGCTGGGATTAAAGGTGTGCACCACCACACCTGACCTTTAAAAACATTTTAAGACAACTTTTATTTTAGGGCTGAGATATGAGTATTAGAGAATTTGCCTAGCATGCAACTCCAGGTTCCATCTCCAGTACTGAAAAAAAAAGGTATTTTATTTATTAGCAATAGAATTCACATACAGGTGAGAGTCTGAGACAGGATCTTACTGTGAAGCAGAGGCTGGCCTAGAACTTGATCCTTCAGCTTCCTGTGTACTGAGAGTCCAGGCATGTGCCACCATGCCAGGCTGGATTTATGTTATGATTTCAAACTTGGGGGTGGAGAGATGGCTCAGAGTTTAAGAGCACTGGTTGCTCTTCCAGAGGACCAGAGTTCAGTTCCAAGCATCTACATGGTGGTTCTCAATCACCTGTAATTCCAGTTCCAGGGGATCTAACATCCTTTTCAGGCCTCCTCCGGCACTGAGCACACATGGGGAGCACAGATATACGTGCAGGCAAAACATCCATACATGTAAAATAAAATACAAAACAAAATTTAGAAGTTCAAACAGTTCGAAGACAAAAAAGGAGAATTCCAAGACGATAAGTAAGGTTTGGATGAATGGGAAAACTTGACATTTGGAATTACAAATGACTAAAGTAGCCACGCAGGTTGAACTTTCAGCGTGTTCCTGTATTTTGGTTTTGTTTTGGTTGATCCACACACAGGAATAGTTTGCAAAGGGTCATGCTTTGATTTTAATAGCTCATTTTGCAACCTCAACAACTTAATTAAGACAGCATGGGATAAAAAAGCACAGTGAAATTTTTGACCCAAGATTGATTCATGCCCATATTGCCAGAATTTGGGAAGTTGAAGCAGGAGGAGTACCAGGAGTTTGAGGACACCCTGGGCTACAAAGTAAGTTCTAGGTCAGCCTGGACTAGAGTGAGACCCTATTTCAAACAGCAACAAAGAATGGTTTATGAAAGCTTTTGTGCACACAAATCCCAGCATATGCGGAGAGACATAGAGCAGAAAAGTTTATTCATAATTGCAAAACTTGGAACCAAGAAGACGTCATTTGATAAGTAAGCATATAAATAAACTATGGTTGACCTAGGGTATGGAATATTAATACGGCACCGAAAAGGAATGAGTTACCAACCATGAAAAGGAAATGTAAATGTATAGCGTTAATGTAAGAAGTCAGTTTGAAAGGGACACACATTGTATGACTCTGATTATTTGACATTTTTTATAGGGTAAACTTCAGAGACACTGAAAAGATTAGTGGTTTCCAGGGTGGGGGAAAGAAGGAATAAATAGGCACCACATGGAGATTTAGGGTGGTAGGACTGTTCTGTAATGTATTCGAGTTCAAGACATCATTATACGTTTGTGGAAGCTCTCAGTATGTATGACACCAAGAGTTGAGGCCTCTTGTGAGCTGTGGACTCTGTTGAGAGTGTGCCAGTGCAGCCTGTCAGCTGTGATGGATGTACCATTCTGGAACAGGATACTGATTGTGGGGAGCATCACACGTATGGGGAATCTCTATCCTTTCTGCCCAATTTTCCTGTGAAAGCAAAGCTTCTCTAAAACTTTCCTATTAAGAAAAAAGTCAGTTAAAAAACTATTAAACACACAGTAATATATGATAAGTGCCAAAACTCTTTACTATAGATGTAAAGCCAGAGGAGTAGCAATTAAAACTTAGGGTTTGTGAGGGCTAATTTTTTATGTCAATTCACCACAAGCTAGAGTCATCTGAGAGGAGGGAGCCTCATTTTAGAAAATGCCCCCATAAGATCTGGCTGTAGGCAAGCCTGTAGGGCATTTTCTTAGTTATTGATGCCAGAGGGCCCAGACCAATGTGCTGACTGGGGCCAGTGGTCCTGGGTTCTATAAGAAAGCAGGCTGAGCAAGCCATGAGGAGCAAGCCAGTAAGCAGCACCCCTCCATGGCCTCTGCACTAGCTTCTGTCTCCAGGTTCCTGCCCTGTGTGAGTTCCTGTTCTGACTTCCTTCAGTGATGAACAATGATGTGGAAGTGTAAGCCAAATAAACCCTTTCCTCCCTCCAAAAGCTGCTTTTGGTCATGGTGTTTTGTCACAATAAAATCTAAGACAGGGTTTATCCTGGTGCCACCCATAACACAAGTAGTTACTGTTCCCTTGTTATTGTGATAACCCCAGCCTTTCCAGCACATAACTGAGAGCAGTGCATGGGTGTGCTCCCTTGAGTAATTTGTATATGAGTGATATTCTTTTTTTTTTTTTTTAAAGGTTTATTTATTATGTATACAGTATTCTGTCTCCATGTGTCCTTGCAGGCCAGAAGAGGGCACCAGATCTCATTACAGGTGGTTGGGAGCCACCATGTGGTTGCTGGGAATTGAACTCAGGACCTCTGGCAGAGCAGCCAGTGCTCTTAGCCGCTGAGCCATCTCTCCAGCCCCCTTTTTTTTCTTTTTTTTCTTTTTTTTTTTTTCCGATGCATAGTCTATGCATCGGGGACTCGAACCCGGGACCTCCGGGTCCAGAGGCAGAGACCCTAGCCTCCGCGCCACCGCTCGGGTTCACATGAGTGATATTCTTAAGCTTGGCTTTCCAAATCAAAGGTCCAGCAAGATAAAATAAATGTCCAGAGATGACAGGGAAACATTTATCCCAAGGTCCCTACAACCGTGAATCAATTTGACAACATGATTCTTCATGGAATGATAATGTTTGGTATTTAAAAAACTAAAATATAAGATATTTACATGTGTCCATAATACATATTAAATACCCTTTGGAGAATATCTGCCTCTATGTGTAGTAATATTTCTAAGTAAGTGAATGCTAGACAAGCACCTACCACATTGCCGGTGCTAGTTATCTGGTACTTTTAAATTGCCCCAAAGATGACTGAACTGTATATCTTGCTAGTGAAGAGTAATTGAATAGGACCCTTTGAAGATAACATTAGATTCTTCCTATTAGATTTGAATTTACTTGAAAAATGACTATTCCTCAGCCACTGATGTTTAAAGGCTCATCTGGTCAAGGGTAATGGCACATGTCTTTAATCCCTGTAGGTAGAATTTTCCCGTCCCAGGAGCCACTTCCAAATTACCACACAGAAGCTTATATTAATTGTAAATGCTCAGCTGATAGCTCAGGCTTATTACTTATTAACTAGCTCTTACATTTTAAGTTAATCCATATTCCTTATTTACACTCTGCCACATGGAGGTACCTTTATTAACATGGCATATTCATCTCCTGCTCCCTCTGCATCTGGCTGCTGACTCCTCTGACTCTGCCCTTCTCCTTCCCAGAATTCTCAATTTGGCTTTCCTGCCTAACCTTATTCTGTTCAGCTGTTGGTTAGTCAGCTTGTTTGTTAAACCAATCACAGAGACAAATCTTCACAGTGTACAAAGGGATTATTACATAGCATTTGCTCCTTTTTGTCTAATTAAAAAGGAAGGTTTTAACTTTAACATAGTAAGATTATATACAACAAAAACAGTTATCAAGTAAGAATTACAGTTATAATATCTAGTCTATTTGTACTTGGCAAAAATAGAGAAAATATTTCATTATCTATTTTATCTTCATGAGTCTAAATTTTCTAAAGTTTTGTACTTAATTTGCCTTCTATCATAACTAAGGAAAACTATATCTAGTCTTTAACTCCATAAAAGACCCCAGAAGGATGAAATGTTACCTAATGACAGGGACCTCAGACTGCCTGGACAACCACCCAAAGTTTCTCTGCAATGTTGGGGCATCCAACTCTGGCCTATAGGTCTAGCATATCTGACAGACTTTTCTGTTGAAGCAGGGAATTTTGAAGAACTGTCCTACCTTGTCTTGGCAAAGCTCAGCAATTGACTTTCTTTGCTGGTCCAATTTGGGCAGTATCTGTCAACAGTTGAGGCAGTTTCTTAGCCCACATGACTAGCTTTTACCATAAAGAAAACAAATTCCATACAGAGTTACTTTCTCTGAAGTAGATTGGTGCTGCTAGGAACAGACATGTCTCACTGTCATGAAAAGCCTTAGGTTGTTAAACATATTAAATGCATATTCTACAAGTCTTTGAAGACCATCTATCTATCTAGATACATCTTGAAAACATATCTAATATTACTATAGGTTTGACTATTATAGACGACTAACTACTAACCTGTATTTCTTAATTATACATTACATTTTTAAATGAACTGCATAAGCACAATACCTTAAATAAGAGTAGAAATATACATACAGTATAACAAAATTAACTTTATATTTGTATCAATAAGCCAATATTGATACCAATGTAAAATATTTAAGATTAATAGTTGTTTTTGGGATTAAAGTAGATTCAATAATCTACCATCTTATCTCATCATTTCTTTACCATATCCCCCTTTTTGCCTTTAGAAAGATATCTTTGAATTTAGCTTTTTTGTTTAGCTTTTTTCCCGAACATGATCAATAATGACTTGTAACCAACCCCTTTTAAATGATAATAAACATCCATAACCCATTTTTTGGGCATGTGGGCATAGTTCTCTAGACTACTTCCTGTTGACTGGAGGTGCTGGTAATCTTTGGACCCTGAGAAAATTTAGGATAATTGTTAAGTCTTGGCTGTAGTATTCTGTGAGGCTGGATCATCTCAGGCAGCAGCCTGGAAGCTGTTCTGGATGTTGGATCACCTGGGTCATTCATTTTGATATATGCCTGGTCTCCTTGTTCTGAAAATACATAAACTTTTAAAGGTAACATACATATCTGCATTAATACAAGTATAGACTGTGTGTTGTACATAAGTTAGCCAAAGATGATTTTTTTTGTTGTGTCTGAGCAAGTAAAATATACATCACATGTCTTGTACTTCTTCAAGATTTATTTTTTTATGTTTGTAATCAGGATTTCAGGGGGTCTTTCTCAATCAAACCTGATTTTCTTTAACCCAGAATGAATCCACAGCTTCTCATTTCCTGTGAAAATAAAACCATAACCTCTCCCCCAAAGTTATCATCTTTTGACTTAAATTTTGAAGTCAAGATATCTTTAAAATATATAGATTGGTTGAATCTAGCAGTTTTTATAATCTCTTAGCAGCCAAAAGCTTTCAAAGATAACACAATAACATACAGGTTCCAGACTCTCTGTGTGTTTCCCATCTTTACATGGCTTATTATACTTTTTTATGACTCTATTCTTTTTTTAAGGACTTTCTCTACCCTTTTCTTTTCTCTCCTAAGCCTATGTATATTTTTAAACACACTGTAACCTGCTTAGAAGTTTTTTGTTTTTTGTTTTTTGTCTAACTCTATCTTTACTGCGTGTCTGTAACCTTTTCTGTCTGCATGAGCAAAAACCCCAAACCTGCCATGCAGCACGCTGGCAGAGCTCTCAAGCCCTCAGGCAGTGGCTAGGAGAAGCTTCTCTATATTGCAGCCTGTGTTGGAGACTTCGGGAACCCGCCATGCTGCTTAGCTCATGGTGGTTGGCAGCTGGCTCCATCTCCCAGGCGGCTGTTGGGAGATGCGGCTGGCATGA
The DNA here is from genome assembly GCA_902168405.1 of Peromyscus aztecus. Classification (NCBI taxonomy): domain Eukaryota; kingdom Metazoa; phylum Chordata; class Mammalia; order Rodentia; family Cricetidae; genus Peromyscus; species Peromyscus aztecus. The sequence continues at coordinate 10,501 of CABHPQ010172439.1, forward strand.
GACGGTGAGACTAGAAAGCTGCGTCTGGCTCTGTTTTTGTGTTTTAAAACCCTTTTAAAGTTTTTTTTGTTTTTTTTTTTTTTTTTTTTTTTAGGTTTTATGTGGATCTACGAGGGATGGTAGGTGCCATTTGTAGGCGGAATTTTTCTGTCCCGACTGCCTGCTTCCAAATAACCAGCAGCCACTTCCCAAATAACTGACTTGGGAACTTCATATTGTAAATGTTCCGTTGATAGCTCAGGCTCGTTATTAGCTAACTGTTACATTTAAATTAACCCATATTTCTTACCTATATTTTGCTGCATGGCTCAAGGCTTGTTACCTACTTTTCTACACATCCTGCTTCCTCAGTGGCTGGCTAGTGTCTCTTCTGACTCTGTCCTTCTTTTTCCCATTATTCTCCTAGTTTGGTTGTCCTGCCTAACCTCATTCTGTTCAGCTATTAGCCAGTCAGCTTGTTTATTAAACCAATCACAGCAACAAATCTTTACAGTGTACAAAGGGATTATTCCACAGCAAATCCCAGCACTCAGGAGTCAGAGTCAGACAGATCTCTGTGAGTGGAGGGACACCATGGCTGACAGCATGTTCTAGGACAGTTAGGGCCTCACAGTGACCCTGTCCAATAAGTAAATAAATAAATAAATAAATAAATAAATAAATAAATAAAGTAATATTTAAAAAGTCAGACACAAAGGGACAAACCTCCCTCTGGTAGAAATTTCACTCCTGTTATCTAACGACCTGCTTTGCCCTGCCTGCTTACCTCAGAGATCCTCTCTCTATCCCAAGAGTGAGCCACAGTGTCTTCCACAGCTGGCACAAACATGTCATTCTGCTCTTCTGGTAATCGTGACGTTTAGTGTAATCCACTTGAGTTTTATGGCAGCATATGGTGTGATGAACAGTTCAAAGGCAAACCATCCAATCGAATACGGTTGCTGTTCCACTATACCAAGTAGTGTTCGTCTTTATGCTATTAATTTTGATCTGTCATGTATATGCATTATTGCATTTTTTTGCCTTTTTAATCTGCTGTATTAGCTTCACAATATGTAATGAGCATCTTTCCATGCAATTGATAAATTCTGCTAACAAAAGAATTACAGACTGAGTCAAAAACACAAATTCCAGTTATAAGCTGGCAACAAGAAGAGATCCACATGAAAGAAGTAACCTCAAAGTTTTTACAACAGTGCATCACAAACATGTAAGTTTTAGAAGCAGGGGTCTCCTTATTATCTTCAGAGAAAACTTCAGGGTTCAGGGCATAAGGCAAAACTCATCATGATGATCATGGTGAGGGGGGTCAGTGCTAACCGCCCTCAGACTATGGCTCAGCTGCCTTTCCCTCAACTTCTCCATGAGCTGTCTCACATCCTCCCCAAACCTTTCCATGTTCTCCTGTCTCATCCTTGCCTGGGGCTCTCCAACCCTATACATCAGGTCCCAGCTATGGTGCACAAAGGGCTGCCTGACGCGGAACCGTCTGCGACTTCCTCTAGGCACACTGTATTCGCCTGTTTCCAAAGGCAGGGCCACAGGCGGCTCCCTTTTGTTAGCATCTTGTGGCTTTTCTTCCTTTCCCTCCTTTTCCTGATGGTCGTTTTTTACTCCTTGATCTTTGGACTCCATTATTCCTGGGCCTATCCTTGCTCTCCCCCCCCCCCCAGCCCCCTCTGGGCGATGCTCACCACCAGGTGCTCTGCTCTCTGCGCTCCCTGGGCCAGCGCGCTCTGCTTCACCAGGAACAGGTACCTCAGCCAGGGATGGGGGACCAGAGGGAGTGAGCAAGGGAAGGCCCAGAGCCCCAGAGAGGGATGTGAGCTTGCGTGGTGGGCTAGTCACGTGAGACCTCGCATCATTATATTTTTTAGTTTATTTCTGGTATTGATATCACAAAACTTCTTTTTTTTAACTTTTCTCTTTCTTTCTTTCTTTTTTCTTTTTTTCTGACAGTATCTCACACAGCCCAGGCTGCTTTCAAACTTACTATGAAGCTAAGGATGACCTTGAACTCTTGGCCTTCCTGCCTCCACATCCTTGGTGCTGAGATTACAGACCTGAGCCACCAAAATCCAGCTGTGATTTTACAAAACTTTTAAACACGAGTGGTCCAGAAATTGTTACTTTGTAAATAAATTAGAATCTGATGGGAAGACTCTGACACTGTAAAACTTCTGAGGACTTTTATTCTTCCCCTATCCTCGCTGGTAACTTGTGGGGTTCAGTAGTCCCAGGAAGGATTTAAAGCCCCAAGCACTAGGATTGGGGTGTAGTTGAACAATAGAATGTCTGCCTAGCGTGTGTGTGAGGCCTGGGTTCCACTCCCAGAACCACAAAAATGAATAAATGAATGAAAAATAAACAAACAAACAAACAAGTAAATAAACATAAATACATACCAAGGAACTGTTTATCAGGCCAGATTTCTTCTCATTCTTTCCTCAAATCATGGAATTCAAATCTTTGAGGGGTAGAGCCTAGGATATGAGCAGTTAAGAAATTCTCTGGGGTCTGGAGAGTCAGCTCAGCGGTCAAGAGGGGTTCCTACTTGTGCCGGCTGGTTTTTATGTCATCTGAGAGGAGGGAGGCTCAGCTGGAAAAATGCCTCCGTAAGATCAGGCTATAAAGCTGGGCGGTGGTGTCGCACGCCTTTAATCCCAGCACTCGAGAGGCAGAGGCAGGTGGATCTCTGTGAGTTCGGGTCCCAGCTGGGCTACAGAGTGAGTTCCAGGAAAGGCGCAAAGCTACACAGAGAAACCCTGTCTCGAAAAACCAACCCCCCCCCAAAAAAAAAGATCAGGCTATAGTTAAGCTTGTAGGGCATTTTCTTAATTAGTGGCTGATGTGGGAGGGCCTAGTCCATTGTGGGTGGTGCCACCCTGAAGCTGAAGTCCTGGGTGCTGTCTCTCCTGTCCCTAAAATAAGAAAGCAGGAGGAGCAAGTCTGTAAGCACAAAGGCGTGCGCCTTTGTGGCCTCTGCATCAGAGGGGCACATACATACACAACAGACATATATATAATTAAACAATAAAATAAATCTTTAAATTACATTAAAATTTTTTATGTGCATAAGTGTTTTGCCTACATGTATGTCTGTGCATCCCATGTGTGCCTAGTGATGAGGAGGCCAGAGAGGATGTGGAATCTCTTGGGACGGGAGTTATAGACAGTTGTAAGCGGCCGTGTGGGTGCTAGGAACTGAAGCCCAGTATTCTGGAAGGGTGGCCAGTGCTCTGAGTCACTAAGCCATCCCTCCAGCCTCTAAAGCTTTTTTTCAAAAAACCAATTCTTCGGTTTGTTACATTTGTGACCCTGCACCTTAGGGATTAGAGTCATTTTTACTGAGTTTCTTCCTCCCAAATCTCTGGCCAGTCTCTCTGCCTTCCTTTTTCTGGGTAGATTTTGGAGATTTTTGGAGACGGTATCTCATACAACCCGAGGCTTGAACTCGATATGCAATTGAGGCTGGTCTTGAACACCTGATCCTTCTGCCTCCACCTCCTTAGTGCTGAGATCACAAGTATGCACCTTGCATCATACTCTGTGACAGTCTTAAATTCTTTTTGAGACAGGGTCCATCTCAGGTTGGCCTTAGTGTAGCCCAGGCTGGGCCAGAACTCATTGTGCTCTCCCTGATTTAGCCTCTGTAGTGATTAGATACAATCATAATCATCACCCCAGCTTCAGGTTTTTCTTGGTTTGATGCCTCACGCCTGTGTAGGTATATGCACAGCAGATGGATGGTTTGGGGAAGTTGCTTCCATCTCCTGACTTTTCTAAACTCACATGAATGATAATCGTTTCCTGGCTAATTTCTGGGCATGTGTGCTGGCTAGTCTTATATCAACTGGTCACAAGCTAGGGGTATCTGAGAGAAGGGAACCTCAATTGAGAAAATGCCTCCATAAGATCCAGCTGTAAGACATTTTCCTTCTTTCTTCCTTCCTTCCTTCCTTCCTTCCTTCCTTCCTTCCTTTCTTTACTTTTCTTTTTCTTTCTTTTTTTTTTTTTTTTGGTTATTTTTTTCGAGTCAAGGTTTCTCTGCGTAGTTTTGGTGCCTGTCCTGGATCTCACTCTGTAGACCAGGCTGGCCTCAAACTCACAGAGATCTGCCTGACTCTGCCTCCTGAGTGCTGGAATTAAAGGCATGCACCACCACCGCCTGGCTCATTTTCTTAATTAATGATTAGTGGAGGTGCCATCCCTGAGCTGGTGGTCCTGGGTTCTACAAGAAAGCAGGCTGAGCAAGCCATGGGGAGCAAGACCGTAAGCAGCACCCCTCCATAGTTTCTGCATCAACTCCTGCCTCCAGATTCCTGCCTATTTGAGTTCCTGTCCTGACTTCCTTCAGTGATGAACAGCGATATGGAAGTGTAAGCCGCATAAACCCTTTTCTCCCCAACTTGCTTTTAGTTATGGTGTTCCTCCCAGCAATAGAAACTCTAGCTAAGACAGCACACAAGGAATGCGTTTCCTGCCACGGTTGGCATATGCTTCTTTCTCTGCTAGATTTTTGTCTCTTATTTTGTGCTTGACTATGGTTTATATCATTTGCATTTGTCTGTCTTTTAGAAGTAGTTGAGATAAGAATTAGGGTAGAGTCAGGGTAGTCTTAAAGGAATTAATTAATAAAAAGATTGTATAGGGGCCAGGGATGTGGCTGGCTTGGTAGAGAGCTCCCCCTAGTACCCATGAAGCCCTGTTTTTAATCCCTGCATAAACCGGGCATAGTGATAGAACCCTGTAACCTCAGCATTTAGAAGGAGGTGGATCAGAAGTTCAAGGGACATCTTTGGTTACATAACAAATTTGAGTCTAGCTTGTGATCACAATGACCTTCCCACAATTGTACATAACCAGTTAGAAAGGAAATTAGAATTGAAAAGTGAAGTTGCTTATTTTATTTGTAAATCAACTCTTTTAGGTATAAATTGCATGAAAAAAGAGCATTCTGGAGCTGGAGAGATGGCTCAGAGATTAAGAGCACCAGCTGTTCTTACATAGGACCCAGGTTCAGTTCTCAGCACCTACATGGCACCTCACAACTGTCTGTAAATCCAATTCCAGGGGATCTGGCCCCCGAATCTTCTGGTCTCTGAGGGTACTAGGCACACATGTGGTGCACAAACATACATGTAAGCAAAACACCCATGCACATGTTATTTAAAAAATATTTTTAAATTTATTGATTTTATGTCTGAAGTTTTGCTTTTATGTATGTATGTGTACCATGTGCATGCCTGGTGCCTGAAGAAATAGAAAGAGGGCACTCAATCCCCTGGAACTGGAGTTTCAGATTGTTGTGAGCATCCATGTGGATACTGATATCTAACCTTGACCTTCTACAAGAGTAGCAAGCGCTCTTAACTACTGAACAATCTCTACAGCCTTCTATACACATTGATAAATTATTAATTAATCAGTAGACCATTCTACAGCACTTTTTTTGTTGGTTTTGTTTTTGTTTTTGGAGATAGAGTTTCTCTGTGTAGTTTGGAGCCTGTCCTGGATCTCAATCCGTAGCCCAGACTGACCTCGAACTCGCAGAGATCTGCCTGCCTCTGCCTCCCAAATGCTGGGATTAAAGGTATGCGCCACCACCACCTGGCTAAGTTGACCATTCTAAGGTACAATTCTCCAGGTCTTAAGAAATAAGTACACAAAAACCAAGACACGAGACACTCCTGCTATTCCCCAAAGCTTCCTGTAGCCCTGCAGCAGTCAGCCCGGCCCCAGACAGCAGCATCGGGGCTTCCTGCTCCTGTGTCTTGGTTGTGACTTCTCTCGGATCCAGTCACACTGCGCACTGCTTTGTGTGTCTGGCTTCTTTCACTTAGTGTAATATCTTTGAGAGAATCTCATTTTACAGCCTGTTTGGATAGTTTCGTCAGTTCTTTTGCTAAGTAGCATTCCACTCCATGGATAGCCAACTTAAACAGAGTGTGTGTGTGTGTGTGTGTGTGTGTGTGTGTGTGTGTGTGTGTTTGTGTTTGTATATGTGAGTATGTATGTGTGTGTGTGTTTGTGTTTGTATATGTGAGTATGTATGTGTTTGTGTGTGTGTGTGTGTGTGTGTGTGTGTGACTGGGAGCTCATATGGGAGGACAACACTTTGTAGAAGTTGTTCCCCTTTCTCCCACGTGAGTCCCAGGGATTGAACTCAGGCTGTCAAGCTTGGCATCAAGCATCTTTGCCCACCGAGCCATCTCACCAGTCTGCAGTATGTTTTTCGAGAAGGAATCTCACACTGGTCCAGGCTGGCTTCAAACTCAAGATCTTCCCTGTAAGTTCAGCCTCCTGGATGCTAGGGTACAGAGTGCCCACCCATGCCCAGGCTCTTTGGACCTACCTATGGGCATTTGATTATTTTCAGCTATGGCTGTTATGACTGAAGATTCTCTGCACCTTTGTTCGTGAGTATGTGTGAGGACATGCTTGGTCATTTCTGTTGGCTGAGTACTCACATCGGTGTACCTGGGCGTTTTAATTTACAGAAGTGCCTGGGTGAAGACACACGGATTGCCAATGCTATTGAAGGATGCCTTTTATTACTTGGTTTCCCACACTGCCAGCGGTGGGGCGAGGGGCAAGAGAGCACCAAGGCCGGGTCAGGGGTCGGAAGCAGGAGTGGGGGGATCACAAGACTGTATCAGGGCTTTTGTGGTCCATACAGTTCAAAGCAGTGCAGGATAATAGCTCGGGACAGGCTCATGGACTGACCTTTGTGAGGGGTATTAGGAGGCTCAGTAGTTCAAGGCCAGCCTCAGCTACATAGCAAGTTTGAAGGCAGCCTAGACCCATATGAGACCCTGCCTCAAAAACCCACAAACCAAACCTAAACAAATACACGCAACAACAACAACAAAACCTCCTTTCGCCCTCAGAAAGCCTACTGTGTGGTGCTAGTGTCCTCATACACTCAAGAGAAAAACAATGGTTTATTTGAGGCAGGATCTGCCCACCCTCAAGAATGAACAAAACCCATTTGTTGACTGGGCAGGGGGAGCTACTGGACAACACGATTTGAGAAACATAAACCAGCCCAGTGAGAGAGTTATTGTGTGGCAGTGTGGACACCAGACTCCGTGCAGACAGATGGTAGATGCTTGGATCTTTTAAAATGTAAGTAAAAGACCCCAGGGGGCCCCACACACAGCAAAATCTGGATCTAGATCCGAAAGCTTTGGGGCTTGGCGCACGGTAGGAAATGTCCACCTGGGAGTGTCTTCCCTGGCTCTCTCCACCACCCTTTGAGTGCTGCAGGTGGAGCAGGATGGGCACTGACCGGACACTTACTAGAGATGTCGAATCTTGGATCCCACCCACGTCAGATTCACCGAGACCCGATCTGGGTTTGCACAACGTCCTCCAAGTTTGAGACATTGATAAAAGGAGCTTGCAGGATTCCCGGCCAGCAACTTTCAAAACGTCCACCAGATGGCAGGTTTGCAGCAGGCAACCTTTAGCTAGCGCCAAAGCGCCTTGTAATCTGGGAATTGGTGTGAACACGCCCTTGAACTTCTGGGAAACCAATGAGATGGGGATGTGCACAGGAAACCCTAATCAAAGAATGGCAGGTCACCCTCATCAACTCTCCCCGTGTGGATAGTTTCCATATTTTCCCCATGCATTGTGTAGTGCGAGGAATAGCCATACACTCTTCATTTTACATAGATGTTGAGGCCCCCAGACAGGAGACTCCGCTGCGTGCTCAGAGTAGAAATACTGTTGGACTGACCTGGAGAGCGGGTGTCTGGCTGCAGGCCTGCACTGACAGTTCCTTCAGGGGCAAGCAGTCTGCCTACCTCTCCCAGCTCCCAGTCACTCTTTGAACAGTTCTCTCGTTTCCAAGGTGTTCTGGAAGCAGTGACATTCACTCATTTTGGACCACTAATGGGCAGCTCAGTACTCAGGGCCCTGGACTTAGCCTCTAAGGGAACCAAACATCAGACTTAATGGGGAGCACACAGGACCAGCTCTGGTTCCCAAGGAGTATTCCGGGCATCCTGATGGTCTCTGAGTCAATGGCTAGCACTGGCTGAGGCTTCCTGACTGTTCAATAACTTTCCCCTCAACCTGTTCTGTTTTCTTCTTTTAACTCTTTTAACTCTAAAAACAGTCACTTGAACAAGAACAAGTTTGTTCTCTCTCTCTTTCTCTCTCTCTTCCTCCCTCTATCTCCTTTCTTGATTGAGAGTACATTTGGATGGTATAGGTCTCATTGGAGCTGAGGCTGTGGAGTCTGAACAATATGTGGTCAGACTATAAGAATTTAAAAATGTTTTTGGGGGGTTGGGGATTTAGCTGAGTGGTAGAGTGCTTGCCTAGCAAGCACAAGGCCCTGGGTTCAGTCCTCAGCTCCGAATAAACAAACAAACAAAACAAAAAATAAAACATTTACCTTAAAAACAAAAACCGAAACAAATAAAAATGTTTTGGGGAGGGGTGGTGGTTTGAGAGACAATGGCCCACATAGGAAGTGGCACAATTAGGAGGTGTGGCTTTGTTGGAGTAGGCGTGGCCTTGTTGGAGGAAGTGTGTCACTGTGTGGGTGGGGCTTGAGGTTTCCTATGCTCAAGCTACGCCCAGTGACACAGTTCACTTTCTGTTGCTTGGGAAAGATGTGGGACTCTCAGCTCCTTCTCCAGAACCATGTCTCCCTGCATGCCACCATGTCCGGCCATGATAATGGATTAAACCTCTGGAACTGTAAGTCACCCCAGTTAAACGTTTTCCTTTGTAAGAGTTGCCGTGGTCATGGTGTCTCATCATAGCAATAGAAACCCTAACTAAGACAGAAGTGAAGCGGAAAGTTACATTTCTCATTTCTATCCCATTGTTAGCTGTCAGGAGGAATGCTAAATTAGAATTGTCATTGTGCAAAACTGTGACAGTTCCCCAGATGAAGAAGAGAACAACCAAACATGCAGCGATGCTTCTCAGTGGATCTCCAAGGAAACAAAGTCAGAACTTCCTCCTCACTGCAACTCTAGTCACAATAGCCACGATGAATGATTAAAGAAAAGGAGGAATATACACCCAATGGAACACCACGCAGTCATGAAAAAGGAGGAAACCCTGTCATTTGGGACAATGTGGATGAACTTAAAGGGCAGGCGAGCTGTGCTGGAGAAGATAAACCTGTCGAAGTTAGCCATGTGCTCAGGTCGCCAGGGTAGAGAGGGGAGTCACCTAGCTGGTCCCTGAACACAACTTCTGTGAGCAAATCTCCAGATCTATGTCACAGACACCCGAAAAGGTGTGTCTGTGCTGTCCAGCAGCCACATCCCAGGAGCCTGCTGTGCCCAAATCTAGATGGCAGCAGAGGTTCTCTTCATGTAGAAGGCTGACAGTTCTTCAGATTAAAAAGAGAGCCACCATACAGCACAACAGTGTTTCTGAATAGATCTCCAAGGAAAACAAAAAGGAAGTAAGGACCCAAAGCATCAGAGGGTTTAGTAAAGCATATCGGAAGAAAAGAGAAGAGGAATATTCTCTCTTGAGTCAGGACTCAGAGCAGGCAGACTCAGCCAATGGTGTTCCTAGGGACTGCTCTAGGAGGTGTGAATTTGGGAGAAGGAAAGTATAATATCATGGGGGGGGTGGGGTGGGAATCTGCCTTCCTAGGACTCACTTCCTTAGCCCAGCTGGATTTACTAGGGAGGAGGCAAGGCTACCTAGAGATGGATTCCATTCTTTTTTTCTTTTCTTTTCTTTTTTGGTTTTTTGAGACAGGGTTTCTCTGTGTAGTTTTGGTGCCTGGCCTTGAACTCACAGAGATCTGCTTGCCTCTGCCTCTCGAGTGCTGGGATTAATGGCGTGCGCCACCGTCACCGCCGCCGCCGCCCTGCAGATTCCATTCTTTACTGTAACACATTTGACAGACACAGTTTTTACTCATCAATTAAGCCAGGAGAAAGGAGCTATTTGCAAGACTTTGTCTTAACACAGCAAGTCAGTAGAAGCTGAGCCTGCAAAGACAGGTAGGAGCGAGACAGACCAAAGAACTTCAGATGTGCAAAGAAGCCAGACCCTCCTACCTCCCATTGCTGTCTTCTGAATTATGACCACTTTCCTCGCCTTCGTAGAGGCCCCGGGCCACCTCTCAGTGGTGAGGCGATTAGGGCTATGCTAGCTGAACAAACTCGAAAAGCAAGGTCCTCATATTAAAGATTACCCTGTGCATGTTGGGCATGGTGGTACATGCCTTGGGAGGCAGAGGCAGATGGATCTCTGTGAGTTCAAGGCCAGCCTGATCTACATAGAGAGTTCCAAGACAGCCAGGGCTATGCAGGGAAACCCCAAGTCAAATAAATAAATGAATGAATGAATGAATAAAAAATAAATAAATAGATAAATAGATAAATAGATAAATAAATAATAGTTTCCTCAAGCTTCAGTGGTGGCTCACCCCTGTAATCCTAGCACTCGGGAAACAGACAGGAAGATGGTGCCTGCTTGGACCACATAGTGAGGTCCGGCACAGGAAGGAAGCTCTGGTGGATCTCATGTTCAAAGACAGGTGACAATTTCAGTACAGCGTGCCTTTCTCTTTCCTGTCTCCCCCCTGGGAAGTCCACATGATGTCTTCGTCTTCCACGGTTTAGTGTATTATAAGCCACTCCACATGAGCAGAACCCCTGCTACCACCCGGTTGAGCACAGGAGATTCCTGGGAAGCAGCTGCTGGCATACATTTCAGGTGTCAGTGACGTAGGTCCAGAGATTTGCTCACGGAAGTGTGCTCTCAGGAACCAGCAAGTGTGGGTAAAGGTGCTTGCCACGAAATCCTAAACCTGGAGACCTGAGTTGGACCCCCAGAACCCACATAAAGATGGAAGGAGAGAACCAATTTCCACAAAGAAGTCCTTTAACCTCCACAGATATCATGGCATGTGTACACACAAACAATAATAATAATAATAATAGTAATAAATTGAAAAAAATTAAAAATAAGTTTGTACTTAAATATAATTGCTGTATATGACATAGAATACATGTGATAAATCTAGGGGATGAGGAATTGTGCAGGCAACTTAGGTCACAAATGCTTTAGGGACTATCATACTGGAAGACGACTTTCACATGGTCCCATTTCCCCAGCCCTGGACCCACACCAGGGCTCTCAGTCAATTTTCCATTGCTATAATGAAATATACAGAGCTGAGTGCTTTATAAAGGGGTTTACTGAGCTCATGAGTTTGGATCCCTTCTCTTCCCTTTTCCTTTCTTTCTTCTGTTTATTTTGGGAGATAGGCTCTCACACTGTAGCCCAGGGTAGCCTATCACTGACTATAGAGACCAGGCTGGCCTCACATTGATGGTAACCGTCTAGCATCAATCACTTCGATTCTTGGATTACGGACACGGGCCATCCTGTCGGCCTTCACTTGTCTCTTTGTGGGTTTTGTGCAGTTTGGTTTTTGTTTTTTTGAGACAAGATCTCTAACTTGCTGTGTAGCTGACAGTGGCCTTTTTTATATTCCTGATCCTCCTGCCTCTACCCACTGAGTACAGGGATTATAGGTGTATGCCACCACACCCTACTTTTCAAGTTATTTATTTTAGGTTAGCGTGGGTTTCATCGTGGTATCTTCAGTCCTGTATGTGCATCATTATACTTTGTCTCATTTGTCCCCTCGGACGCTCCTCCCTCAGGCTCCTCCCTCAGACTCCTCCCTTCTCCTTCTGGTACCTTCTCCCCTCAGCTCCCTTCTTGCTTTCCTGTTCGGCATGTTCCTTTCCTTTCTCTCTACCCATCTGTTTCTTTGGCTCTTATTTGTGGCTCTGTTTGTTTATTTCAATTTATGCCACAATTCATCCAGCAAAGGATTAAGATAACCCCCAAATACATTTGAGACCCCCAAAGTAAAGACAGACTGGGGAGGAAATGTGGCAAAAGGAAACAGAAAAGAAAGCATAACAATTACAGGACCAGGTGGGGTGGTGCACAACTTTGATATCAGACTCAGAGGCAGGTAGAGCTCTGTAGGTTCAAAGCCAGCCTGGTCTATACAGTGAGTTCCAGGACATCCAGGACTATATGATGAGAGTCTGCCTCAAGGAAAAAAAAAATCTCAATTGAACAAAAAAAAAATCCATTCATTTCTTTTCTTTAATGGAATACCTGCAAACAGGCTCTATCAGAGCAGGCTGGTGGGAATCATCAATCTTGGTCAGGAACTGTCTGTCTTTCCAGGGATTTCTATAGATCAGGAAGATTTACCCAGACCTTCCCAAACTTTATGTTGAATCCTCCACTGTCCTCTCAGAGTTCCTTGATCTCTTCACTGTGGTCCCCAACTCCGAGTTTCCCCTTTAGGACAGTATCCAGAGGGCTCAGGTGACACTGGCCCTGTCTTCAACATCAGAGGCAAGCCCTGCCGGGCAATCAGGCTTTCATCCACCACTACGTTTGGTTCGGGACTCAAATCAGTCCCACCAGATCAGTCCCTGAACCCCAGATATTCGTTCTCTGGCTGTGGGAACCAAAGGCTTTTATCTCATGAGTGAGTCTGGAAACGGAAACCCCACAGATGACAAGAGCCACGAGGAGCCAACCTGAGAAAGAGATTGATGTGAGAGAGTGTGAAATTACCTCAGAACTAAGGAGCTGCAGCTGCTGAGCAGGCTAGAGCCTTGCCTGGCTTTTGAATAAAGCTGAGTGATTTTTTTTTTAATGAGTTTGAGCAGAGTTCTCTCTTTTTCCTACCAAAGATCTCCTGGTTGTTGTTGGATCTGATCTTTAACGCTGTTGAGGCTGCTGCTGACCATGCAAGTGTCCAAACCTGCAAACCATGACCCCACCACACCTGTGCTGGAGCCAGTGGGGAGAGTGTTGACTGATCTGAGGATTATGACAGCCATTTGCTTTCTCCTACTTTATAAGTATATGCTATATATAAGTATTCTATATATAATATATACATATAACACACACACACCACATTATAAAAACATTCCTTATCACCTGGGCTGACCTCAGAGTTGCTGGGAGATGTTAAGACCGTGTGTGTTGTGGGTTGTATGGGAAAGAATGCAGTAAGAGCTGCTAGCCTGAGATATGCAGACCTGTGCCACTGAGTGACTGGAGCTGGGCCAGAGAGAGAGAGAGGACACACAGTTTGCCGTGTTCCCTCGCAGGCAAGTCCCACCATTGAGGGGCAGCCTTCTTTTCCTGGTGCTGAGCCTCGAAAAGCATTTTGAGAATGGTGCCATTGGTCACTGTGGTGGCATGTGTGGTATTTTGCAAGCTTCTCTTTTATAAAATTATTTACGTGCGTGTGTGTGTGTGTGTGTGTGTGTGTGTGTGTGTGTGTGTGTGTGTACAGGTACACACATGTCACAACATGCCTGAGGAGGTCAGAGAACAAATCTTAGGAGCTGGTTTTCTGTTATCTGGTGGGGTTCAGGGCCCAAGCTCATGTCATCAGGCTTACATGCAAGCCCCTCTACCCCCTGAGCCTTCTTGCTGGCCCTTTTCATGTCAAACACAAGCACTGAAGAAGACCAAAGCACATGGGTAATAAAGGTACACATCACAGTCAGCAGTTCCGTGCAGGGCAAACGCTGGACAGTAAGAACCAGGTTCTGCATCTGTCTCCTAATTGCGCATGTCAATGTCTTTACAGGGATGTGCAGCAGCTTCTGGTCTTAAAAGAGTTGTGGTATGATGACACTGAGATTGTGCACAAACCCACCAGTCAGCCAGCCAGCATCTCCAGAGATGTGAAGGCTTTTCCTTCCAGCCTGTCAATAGAAGTTTCCACTGCTTACGAAACATCGACAGAAAAGTAGGTTCGTTTTTAGTGTCGGTCCTGAGGTCATGACTAGATCTTGGGGACGTCACTCCTCTTCAGTCTCACTCTGTCCCCACGAGCACAGTGAGGGCTTTGGAAGTCCTGTATTGTGGCAACCTGGATTCAGTGATAGTCACTCAGTTATGTGTTTCTGACTCACTAGGTTCCTCACAGCAGCCCTCACATCCTTGTTCCTCAGGCTGTAGATGATGGGGTTCAGCATGGGGGTCACCACCCCATAGAAGAGGGAAATGAGCTTGTCTGCAAGATCCTGCTTGTCTGCCCCCAGTGGGTCCTTGGACTTGGGCTTCCCGTACATGAAGAGGATGGTCCCGTAGAAGACGATCACCACAGTGAGGTGGGCAGAGCAGGTGGAGAAGGCCTTCCTCCTCCCCTCAGCAGAGGGGATCCTCAGGATGGTCACGAGGATGAAGATGTAGGAGACAAAGATGAAGAGGACTGGGATTGCCAAGAAGATCATGTTGGCCACAACCATGCTGATGACATTGATGGAGATGTCAGCACAGGCCAGTTTCAGGACAGCCAGGATCTCACAGGTGAAGTGATTGATGACATTGTCCCCACAGAAGGGCAGCCGCATTGCCAAAGATGTCTGCACTATAGAGTTGGTTACACCACCTGCCCAGGAGCTGATGGCCATGGGCGCATAGGCAGCCTTGCTCATGACCACTGGGTACCTAAGGGGGTTGCAGATGGCCACATAACGATCAAACGCCATCATACTCAGGAGCACACACTCCGTGGCTCCCATGGCAAAGGAGAGAAACATCTGCACCGCACAGGCTGAGAAGGAGATGGTCTTCCTGGGGGTCAGGAAGCTGTCGAGAATTAGGGGGACCGAGGAGGTGGTGTAGCAGATGTCCAGGAAGGAGAGGTTCCCCAGGAAGAAGTACATGGGCGTGTGCAGGTGGGTGTCAAGGATGGTCACCAGGATGAGGACCCCGTTGCCCAGCAGGATCACCAGGTACATCAGCAGGATGAGCAGGAAGAAGGTTTTCTCCAGCTTTGGGTGAGCTGAGAGACCCAGGAGAATGAAGCCAGTCACAGGGGAGGTCTCATTGGATCTGTCCATGGTACAACGGTTCTGAAACCTGCGGGAACTCAGAAATCAGCATCAACATCCTCTTACTCCAAAAGCTCCCAGGCAGCCAAGCAAAAGCCTTGTCCTGCCAAGCAGCTGGAGATGTCCTGACAGCCCTGTCATCTCTGTGGCCTTGTTCACTCCTGGGAAACCAAGTGGGGATAGATATCCAACTTCCTAACTTAGGAACAAGTTAAGTTGGACTGTCCTTTCTGCAGAGGACAATTCAGAAAATGACAAAATGTATTAAACATCTCTGTGAAGCATTGGAGAGAAAAGTAAGAGAAGTTATTCGGGTAAGATTGGGGGAGAATGGGGGTCCAAAGGAGTCAGCCCAGCTCTTGAGGCTTCTGCAGCCTCTGGAGGTCACCGAGAGGCCTTGGCACTCACTGGCAGCCTAGTGGAGAGGAAGAACAGGCTTTGAGGCACAAGGGCCCGTGTGCAGGGTACCCGTCCAAAGCAAGCTCCCTCCCCTTTGTGATGGGACCCCAGGGCAGCACCACAGGACAAGGAAAATCAGGAGGGTGCAGGCATTTACAAGGGCTGGTTTTCACCTTCAGGTCCTCTAAGCCTCAGGACTGGACTGAGGAGGTCACAGGCCTTTAGTGCTCTCGAGTCCACAACAGGAGCAGATCCAGACTTCTCTGAAGGAAGGTAGCATCACTCTGGTCTGATATCATTTCTGTGAATAGCTGCTGTACATTTCAGAAGAAAAAAAAAGCTGTGGGTTGGGGGATGGTCCTGTGGGTGAGGTTCTTGCTGAGCAACCATGAGGATCAGAGTTCAGGTCCCCAGAACCTTAATAGAAAGCCAGATAATCACAATGGCCCACATGAAATCCCAATGCTCAGGAGGCAGAGACCAGGGATCCCTGTGGTAAACTGACTAGATAGACTAGCCAAATCGGCATGTCGCAGGTTCATCGGGAGAACCTGCCTCAGTCAATGAGTGAGGAAGACATCTGATGTCAACCTCTGGCCTACACACACACACACACACACACACACACACATGCACACATGTGCCCCCCCATGTGGACCCATGTTTAACACATAGCACATGAAAGAGAGACATGTACACACATGCATTTCCACATATGTGAACACACATGCATAACACACACCACAAGAGAGGGAGAGAAGTCTATAAGTAGACAACACAAATGAAAGCCAGCAGAAGCCCATCACGGGGCAGTGCCAGTCAGGACAACCATGACACTGACACTGTTTTGAGGGTCAGCCCTGACCACAATGACACCACAGTGCCAAGGCTCAGCAGCCTGCTGACACTTCTATCCACTGGGCGGTGAGGGCGGTGAGGGAGGGCTGTGAAGGAGGACTGTGAGGGCAGTGAGGGAGGACTGTGAGGGAGGATTGTGAGGGAGGACTTAGAGGGCTGTAAGGGAGGACTGTGAGGGAGGACTGTGAGGGAGGACTTCGAGGGCTGTAAGGGAGGACTGTGAGGGAGGGCTGTAAGGGAGGACTG
>CABHPQ010172439.1:27291-42346 GCA_902168405.1 Peromyscus aztecus
CAAGGGCAGAGAGCGACTCAGTCCCTTCTCGGTCCTTACTGTGGAGCTGAGTCACTGCTCTGTAGTTAGACTTAATGACTGTCCCCACAGTAGGGCCACAGTGAGTCAGTCTGGGTTAACTTACTGGACACCTCCTCTGGGCTGCTAGGTTTGAGGGACATTGCAATAAAAAAGGCACAGTCCTTGACCCTAAGGGAAGATTCTAGTAGGGAGATAGCTGTGAAATTAAATAATTACATGGTCATCCATAACATTGTTATCAATGTCGAACTTATTACCCCGGTGATCACAACAGGCCTTGGATGTACTTAGCAACCTGCTCCCCCGCTGGCAGTG
The DNA here is from genome assembly GCA_902168405.1 of Peromyscus aztecus. Taxonomy (NCBI): domain Eukaryota; kingdom Metazoa; phylum Chordata; class Mammalia; order Rodentia; family Cricetidae; genus Peromyscus; species Peromyscus aztecus. The sequence goes on from CABHPQ010172439.1 coordinate 27,628, forward strand.
ATTTTTCCTTCCTACATTCCTGATAACCCTGGAGCCCAGGCTTGACTGTCAGGGTGATAGCGCTTTTCATTTCCTCTATCCAGCTCTGTCATCTGGAACCCCATCCCCAAGGCAGTTAATCCCTCTCTATACATCCATGAATATCCATGAATCCAAATATCCATGAATGGTTGGGTGTCAGCTTGAAGATAAGCAAGAATATACCTTTTTCTCCTAGGGCTTTAAAAATACAAAATATCTTTTAGAGGCAATATATCGCCCAGGAATCAACTACGAAGCTGATAGTGAGAATAGCCTCAAAGCTTGAAGCTCAGGAGCTCGGAGCATGCTGTCTGGGTAGCATGTGGGCTGGGCAGGGCAGTGCCCAGCTGGTTTTTCTCTCTCCTTTGGCCAGCCCTCGTGTCTCCCCCAGGAATCCAGGTTTTGTAAAGGAGACATTTCCTTTAATGTCACCTGCACCAAGTTGAGAAATCCAGCTCATTGGTAGCATCAGACTATGGACTCTACAAAATTAGAAAATGCCCAATGGTTGTAGGTGAGTGAGGGAGGATGGCTTGTGGAGAGGAGGATGGCTGGCCAGCCCTTTCCTCGGTTCTGATCTTAGGGACTCCTGCAGCTCCCTTCATGGGTGTTTGTGATGCTGTGAGAACAGCAGCACACCGCCTCAGGCCCCTCTTTGTAGACAAGCTGATCTGAAATGTTGCTCTGCTAATGAAAGTTTGCTGTGGCTTTGATCAAAGCTTGCACTTACCTTTCTTGGGAACATGTTGGCCAAGAATAGCTGCTTTCTCAGAGTGGAAAAGAACTAGGGTGAGAGCTCAGAAAAAGTATGACACCCAAAGGGTCAGGCTGGACCTCTCCCCAATACGGACCTCTTGCGCTCAGGGCACAACCTCCAAAGGTTGGGACATTACCCTTAGAAGTCAATTTAAGTTCCAGTTAGTTCTCTGGGACCGTTTTAGTCCCCGAAGTCATTTAAAGCTCAGAAAAGTATGTTGTCCTCAGCTTAGAAACTTCCTATCCTTCTGGGATATCATCCCTAAGATCCAATTATACGGAAGAACTAGAAGAAGTTTGCTGGCTGCTTCTTTTCATGCTTTCCTCCCCTCTCTTGTCTCTCTCTGAACAACATAATTGGACTAATGGTGTCCATAGCTGTTTGGTGATTACTGGATTCTTCAAGACTCTCCCTGCAGCTAGTCTTCTTCAGGGCTGTGGCCAAGTCCTATTAGCCCTACCTAGTCTGTGCTTGTGCAGTGGTCTGGGGGAGATGTCTGAGTGAAAAACTTATATTCTTCACATTTTTATCCTCTTGAGCCAAGCACTGTGAAACAAACAGCTATAATCTCCCTCAGTCCTCACTGGGCATTTAATAAAATGATTGTCCATCTGGCTCATATCACTTAACCTTATAGGAGCCACTGACTGAGTGTGACCCAGGACAGGGTCTAGAGAATGGGCTCATTGCTGTGGAATAATATTTGTACTCTGTAAATGTGTATTGTTTCATTGGTTAATAAAGAACTGGCTAGCTGTCTCAACAAAAAAACTCTGCCTACATATGGCACCAACATCCACATAAAACCTGAGAAAGCTTTAAAAAAATTCTAAGCACACAAAAGTGAGTCAAACACAGCTTCCTAGTCTCGTGTCTCTCATGCTGGCCGTGGTACAGAGACACAGCCCCCAGTCACTGCTTGCAGGTGTGAGCTGCCAGTGCGAGCCCCACCAGCATGGCATGAACTAAGCCACCTGGCAGGTTCCCACAGTATCTCACGTGGGCCTCGGTACAGAGAGGCATCTCCTGGCCACTGCCTGTGGGATGGAGGCAGCCACCAACTGCCATGCGCTAGCACCATGCACTAAGCTGAGCAGTGCTGGCAACTCACATAACAATTTAAGATTCATCTCATGCGATAAAAAACAACACAGATGCTCAGGAAAGACAGATCCAGATGGGAAAAAAAACCTCTAAACAGGTTGCAGTGTGTTTAAAAATATACATAGGCGGGCTGGAGAGATGGCTCAATGGTTAAGAGCACTGACTGCTCTTCCAGAGGTCCTGAGTTCAATTCCCAGCAACCACATGGTGGCTCACAGCCACCTGTAATGAGATCTGGTGCCATATTCTGACCTGCAGGGACACATGCAGGCAGAACACTGTATACGTAATAAATAAATAAATCTTTAAAAAATATACATAGGCTTGGGAGAGAAGAGAGAAAGGATATATAATCATAGATTAAAATATAGTTTAAAAGTAATAGTAAAGTCCTTAAAAAAGGAGTAAAGTAAAATTAAAAAAGAAGCCACAGAAAGATGGGAAATACAACAGAGAGTCTGGGTCCTGTGTGTTATTGTGTTGTTTTTGAATTTTTTGACTGCTGATGAATTGAGCAATAGATGCTAAGAGACATTGGATTATGAAAACTGCTAGATTAAACCAACCTATATATTTTTAAAATATCTTGACTTCAAAATGGAAGTCAAAAGATGTATTGCTTTGGGGAAGAGGTTATGCTTTTATTTCCACAGGAAATGAGAGGCTATGGATTCATTCCAGGTTGATATGAATCAGATTTGATCAGGGAAGGTTTCCTTAAAATCCTGGCTACAGACATAAAGAAATAAAGCTAGAAAAATTACAAAACATGTAATATATATTTTACCTGCTCAAACATAAAACAAAAAATCACCTTTGGCTGACTTGTGTACATCACACTGGCTATACTTGTATTAATACAGATATGTATGTTACCTTTAAAGGTTTATGTATTTTCATAGCGTGGGAACCAGGCACCAAGAGATGACCCAGGTGATCTAGCATCTCATAATGCCTCTGTTACAGTTTCCTCAGAGTTCTACATCCAGAACAGCTTCAAGGCTGCTGGCTGAGATGGTCCAGCCTCACAAACTACTCCAGCCAAGACTTAACCATTATCCTAAATTTTCTCAGGGTCCCCCAAAGATGCCAGTGCCCCCAAACAACAGAAAGCAGTCTAGAGAGAACAACACCCACATTCCCAAAAGATTAGTTATAGATGTTTGTCATCATTTAAATGGGATTGGTTACAAATTACTATTGGTCATAGTCAGGAAAAAAGTTAAACAAAGGAGTTAAATTTGAAGATCTCTTTCTAAAGGAAAAAAAAGGGGATATGATAAAGAAATGATGAGATAAAAGAGTAGATTATTGAATCTACTTTAATAAAAAACCTATTAATCCTGAAATATTTTACATTGGTATGGAATTTGGTTTATTGATACAAATTTAAAGTTATTTTTACTATACTAAATCTGTATTTCTATTCTTGCTTGTGGTATTATGCTTATTCAGCTCATTTAAAAATGTAATATATAATTAAGAAATACAGGTTAGTAGCTAGTCATCTATAATAATCAAAACTGTAGTCATATTAGGTATGTTTTCAAGGCTAAACAAATATATTTAGATAGACAGATGGTCTTCAGACACTTCAAAGACTTAGAGAACATGGCATTTAAAATGTTTTAATAACATAAGGATTTTCTTGACAATGAGACACGTCTGCTCTTGGCAGCACCAATTTACTTCAGAGAAGATGGTGGACATGGAAGAAACTCCTTATGGAATTTGCTTTCTTTGTGGCAAAAGCTAGCCACCAAGCAAAGAAACTGCTCTTGCCTCAGTTGCTGACAGTTACTGTCTAAACTGCACCAGCAGGATGCAAAAGAAAGGGACTGCCAGACTTTACCCAGACAAGGTAGGACAGTCCTTCAAAATTCCTGGTTTCTCAGAAAAGTCTGTCAGATATACTAGACCTATAGGCCAAAGTGGATGCCCCAATGTTACAGAAGAACTTTGGGTGACTGTCCAGGCAACCAGATGTCCCTGTCGTTAGATAACATTACAGCCTTCTGGGGTCTTTGATGCAGTTAAAGACTAAATGATTAGATTTAAAGTTTTTCTTAGTTATGATAAAAGGTAAATTAGGTATAAAACTTTAGACTCACAGAGGTAAGATAGAAAATAATTTTCTCTAATTTTGCCAAATACAAATGGATCGGATGTTGTAACTGTAATTCTTGATAACTGTTTTTGTTGTATATAATTTTACTATGTTATAGTTAAAACCTTCCTTTTTAACTAGACAAAAGGGGGAAATGCTGTGGAACAATCTTTGTACACTGTAAATATGTATTACTCTCATTGCTCAATAAAGAGCTGGCCAGCAGTCCTGATGAAAAACTCTGCCTATAGCTTATCCCTTTATTCTGCAAGCTTTTTATTTTTTAATCCATCAGTTAATTAAGTTTTGAGACAAAGTCTCATGTAGCTCAGGCTCCTGGCTGGCTTTAAATTCCTGATCTTCCTGCCTCCACCTCACAAGTGCCGGGGTATTCTAGGCCTGGGTCACTGTACCCAGCTTCAGCAAACTTAGGAGGCTGTACGCCCATGAAACGGAAACCTGTACTGGAAAGCAGGGCTTGGCCTTCCCGGAGTGCGCCCTCTAGTGTCACGGAGGCAGGACCACAGGGTGGTTCAGGGATAAGGTGGTTGCCTCACTTGGAATCAACCAGTCCTCCGCATTGGAAAACCGGCAGGAGAAAGGAGGCGTGGAAGGGAGAAGAGGAGAGAAGGGAAAAGAAAAGAAAGGAAGACTGATTTACTAAATGAGAAAAGCACTGCTCGGGCAGGGAGTGTCCTGCTTGGCTACTGTGAAATTTGGGAGGTGGCAGGGCCACACCTCTTAGTGTGGAGCCTTAACTAACCGGCTCACCAGCGGGCACACCTCCCACCTCTAGTCCCTGCTGGAGGGAAGCCCTGCAGCCAGGGCAGCCAGCAGGCACTTGGGTTTCCATTTGTCAAGACCAAGTTTTAAGTGTCAGACATCTCATTCCACATGCGGGCTTGTGTGTGTGTGTAAATGTGATTTGCCGAGGATAAGTGGTCTGAGCCCCAGGCCCTAACACTTTCGGCTTGAAAGTTGCATATGTTGTGTTTTCCTGAAGACAAACGTGGACACGATACCCCCTTGGAGGTCCGTACCTTCCCAATTTCCTGGAAATGTTTCAGTGCAGTTCGAAGGATTTTGAGATCTGCTAGGACTCACGAGAAGCGGGGCACCTCACAGAAAGGGAGAGGCTAGCAAGGACTGGAACCAGGGCTGTAAGGTCAGGGGACTAGAGCTCTGAAGAGGGGCAGGAAGAGGAAGGCTGCCTCAGGAGGAGGTGAGGGACCAAAGCTCCGCCCCCTGGTGGCAGGGAGAACACGTATGCGGGCCCATGCTGAGAGGAGGAAAGAGGATGGGGTGAGTCTGGGTGTCTGAAGGCTTGGCTGTCAAACCATCCTTGCCTGCTCACAGGTCCGTACCAGGTAACTTAACTTACCTGATCTTCCGCATCTGCTTCCGAGAAGTAACTCATTCTGTTTCCATGTTGTGTGCCAGGAAGAACTTCAGCCACAGGGACCACCACCACCACCACTCCCCACCCCACCCCCCACCCCTGCAGCCCACAAACGGTCAAGTGGCAAAGAACCCCTACATCTGTCTCTCGTGGATCCTGAGTTGCAAACTCAGTGTAAGTATAAGGAAGGGAAAAGAGAGAAAAGCAGAATAACGCAGAAGGCAGAGGCTGGAAGCCCGCCCCAGTTATGCTAGCTGAGACCGGCGTAAGGAGGGGAGCAGAGTGTAACGAGTCCAACTCAGAAGCTGAGTAACCAGGCATGGGGATGGCGGTGGGGAAGGTCTGTAAGAGAGCAAGCTCCTAGAACCTCAAGGCATAATGCTCTGCTATGGAGGGGCCAACAGATCCTGACGAACATGGCAGTCTATCTGTGAGGCCCAACTGTACTTTTATACCTCCATGAACCCCATAATTTTCCCCCAACCCTTCACAAAAGCAAGTGTGATGAAGTGGAGGCCGCGGGCATCCAGAGGGCAGAGGACAAAGATGCTAGATATCACAGACGCTGCGTGCAGGAGAGTCCCTTCCTGCTCACAATCTCGGTTCCCATCTACTACTGACAGCAAGTGTGTGTGTGTGTGTGTGTGTGTGTGTGTGTGTGTGTGTGTCTGTGTGTGTGTCTGTGTGTTTGTGTGTCTGTATGTGTCTGTGTGTCTGTCTGTGTCTGTGTGTGTCTGTGTCTGTGTGTCTGTATGTGCTTGCTCGCGTCCTCAACAAGTAGCTCTCTAACCTTCCAAACATCAAATGGGGATATTACAATTGTTAGCTGGATCTCCCCACTTTCAGATGCTAGTCAAAAGTCTGGTCCCCCAGCTTCTGATTAGCCTGCTGTGAAGGTATAGTGTTCCCACAACCCCCATCATGGCCTCACTAGTATACTAGAGTGGCTCACAAAACGCAAGGAAAATTTTCATTTATGAGTTTAAATATTATCTATCTGTTTGTTTGTTTGTTTGTTTATTTATTTATTTATTTGTGTGTGCTTTCCATATTACCATAACCCCCATGCCCACTTTGTAGGCTTGTTGGGAACAATAGATAACCCAAGATTTGGAGAACCATTATAATGGTCCCTCTCACTGACACCAATGTTTCACTAATATCACAAGCATCACAAATCCAATGTATGTAAACTCCTCAAACACAGAACTATTTATTAGTCATTTATTTATTCACAGATACCAGTGTGACTGGGTGCAATAGAAGTACAGAAATCTTGTACTAAAGAGTCAGAATCAACTGTGTAGCTGCCACAGCCCTGCCGGGCCAGACAGATGTTCCTCCTCACCCGCTCTGAGGCTGTCTTCTAAGACAGGGTCTGGTTTGTGGAGGACAGAAAACAGCCTCTTCTATTCATCAGCTAGAGCTATCAGAGCATAAGACAGATTGATGAAAGAAAAGCACACTAATTTATAAATATAACTTCCTGACACACAAGCTTTTTTTTTTTTTTAAGCCTTTATGGACTAGATAAATGGTCCAGTGGTTTAAGAGCACTGGAACCCTCTTCTGGGCTCCATGGGTACCAGGCTTGCATGCCATGCAGACATAGATGTAGGCAAAACACCCATACACATGAAAGAAATAAATTTTAAACAGCTTTTATTCTTATTTTTAATTATATGTCTCATGCATGTGAACTCAGGTGCCCTCAGAGGCCAGAAAAGGGTGTCCAATCCCCTGGAGCTGGACTTAGAGGTGGCTGTGAACCACCTGACGTAGATGATGGGAACTGAACTTGAGTCCTCTGGAAGAGCAGCACGTGCCCTTAACCACTGAGCCAACTCACCTCTCCAGCCCTTCTGGAGTTTCTGTTGTTGTTGTTGTTGTTTGTTTGCTTGCTTGTTTTTTGAGACAGGGTTTCTCTGTGTAGCCTTGGCTGTCCTGGTTGTCCTGGATCTTACTCTGTAGACTAGGCTAACCTCGAACTCACAGAGATCCACCTGGCTCTGCCTCCCAAGTGCTAGGACTAAAGGTGTGTGCCACCACCGCCCTGCTTCCCTCAGGAGCTTTTTCTAAGAGGAAGAAAGTCTTAATCTGAATGTTCATTTTAGTAAGTTTGATAGAAAATGGAAAGTAGTTGCAAGTTATCCTGGGGTAGAAAGAGTAACTAATGTCGTAATTAGGAAAACAGCCGGGTCTGTCTATTTAGATTCCTCTTGGCAACCTGTACTGACTGCTCTTATGTCAACTTGACACACAAATTAGAGTTATCTAAAAGGAGGGAACCGCAATTGAGAAAATGCCTCCGTAAGACCTGACTGTAAGGCATCTTCTTAATTAGCAATTAATTGGGGAGGGCTTAGCCCATTCTGGGTGTGTCCATCCCTGGGGAGGTGGTCCTGGGTTCTAGAAGAAAGCAGGCTGAGCAAGCCAGAGCAAGCCAGTAAGCAGCACCCCTCCATGAATCAGCTCCTGTCTCTAGATTCCTGCCCTGTTTGAGTTCCTGTCCTGATTTTGATGATGAACAGTGATGCGGAAGTGTAAGCCAAAGAAACCCTTTCCTCTCCAGTTTGTTTAATGGTCAGGGCATTTGTCTAAGCAACAGAAACCCTAACTAAGACACACCCCTATGGCTTTAAAAGCATTCTTATTAAATTTTTTTGTTTGTTTATATATTTATTCATTTGTGTGTGTGTGTGTGTGTGTGTGTGTGTGTGTGTGTGTGTGTGTGTACATGTGCCCACTTGCGCACACAGGGCTCACATAAATGTACAAATTGTTGAAGAAGGTTCTCTCCTACCATGTAGGTCCCTGGTATTGAATTCAGGTCACCTTTACCCACTGAGTCATCTTTTTGGTCTCCACCTCTATCTTTTTTAATTTTTTCTTTCTGAGACAAGGTCTTGTGATGTAGCCCATGCTAGCATTGAAATGTGATCCTCCTGCCTCATCCTCTTGAGTTCAGGGATCAAAGCCCTGTGCCTCAACAGGAGGAAGAGTAAGGGAAGGTGAAAGTCGCCTTCCTGCGCATTCTTGTTGATCAGCTTTTATTAACTGACCAACACGCCCGAGAAGATTCACTTATAAAGAGAAAACTGCCTAGAGACGGAGTCTCATGTAGCCAGTTCTGATCTTGAACTTGCTATGTGGCCAGGCATGACTTTGAACTTCTGATCCTCCTGCCTCCAGCTTCTGAGTGCTGAGATTGCAGACACGAGCCGTCACGCCCCTTTAGGTGATGCTGGAGAATGAAGCCAGGGATTCCCGCATGTTAGGCACTCCCCCATCTGAGCTGCATCCCTGGCCCCTGAGAAAACGTTGATGTTAGCTCACAGGTTTCAGTCCATGGCTGTTCAGCTTCTGGGCCTGCGGTGAGCCAGCATGCCATGGTGGGGAGGATGTGGTGGAGGACAGCCATTCACCCCATGGTCAGGATGCAGGGTCTCCTCCAGGCACATGCCTGGGACCAGCACACCTCCCACTTGGCTCCGCCTCTTCAGGTTTCTACCATCTCAATAGCACCAAGCTGAGACAAAGCTAACAGCAATGTCTTCTGGGGGGACATTTCAGATCCAAACTGTAAGTGCCATCTCCAGTTTAATACTTAGTCGGCCAAGAGGCCATATTTGGGGAGCATGTCCTGAACCTAGCAGGTGTTTTAGCCTTCACTGGCTCATATCTCCCCTGTACCTGCTTCCGAGATGCCTCTCTAAATCTCACCTTTTCTCACTTCTAAGTGTTTCCCAAGGCTACTATGGCTTCCCCACCTATCAGTTTTCATCCTGGACTAGGTCTACACACCCTGCAGTGCCCTGCCTCCTGCGCAGCTTTATGGCCTGCTCAGTCATGTCTGGTCTACCCATAGCTCCACTCTGCTGGTCCTTCTCTGAAGACAGTAAGTAATCCACTTCCGGTCACTGTGTCTCCCATCCACCCTAATGTGTTTGTAGCATAGAGATGGTCTGTGGCCATGAAGGTTGGTGGGGACAGTCAGTGGGTCAGTGGATGGAGTGAGGCGATGTCTGGGTGACTGGGGAATCTGGATTAAGATCCCTGAGGCTCAGTTTTTCTTACATGTAGTTTCTCTGAGGTGACAGAGCCACCTTGAATCAGTCCTTGAGATAAATCCCAGGAGAATTCTGGGAACCCAGCCCCAGAAAACTTTTGGAGCTGAACTTTGTGTGGAGAGGAAGCTCCGGGTAGGTTTCCGCTTGTTTAATTGGGCCTACAGGGTGGAGTCTCAACTTGGAGCCTCTCACTCAACTTTAAATTGCTTCTGGGATGGGACCTAGCCCCACAGCAACCCCAGCCTAAGCTCCTCGGAGAATCTGGAGCCCTGGAGAGCAGGATGGAGCACAGAGGAGAGCCACTGGGTGTGGTGGCTCTGGGTGGCCCAGGCACAGCCTCCTCTGGGCTGGGGACCCAGGGAGCCTCAGGCTTGACAATCAGTCCCCCTCTCCCTGTTGCTGAGCCCTAAGCTCAAGCATGAGCTCGTAAGGCTAAGATTGCATCTTGGAGTCCCTGACCTTCAGAGTCATGTAGAGAATCACGAGGGGAGACAGTAGTTAAGCAGGATATGCCGTGATAAAACCACACATCTAGATGTTGCTGGGACACCTCTGAGAAATGTGCCTTGCCTGGCCTGCTGGGTTATGGCTAGCCAGCTCCCAGAGGGGCAGGTGACCCAGAGCTAGTCACTTGTGCTCACCTTGGTACCCTGGCCACATTGCCATTCCACGAGTCTGCTCCTGGAAGCAATGGACACAGCGTGGATTAGACCCCACACTGGGTAAGTGCTAGGTTACCGTGACGTCCACTTTCTTCTAGCTGAAGGGAGGACATGAGCAAAGGTGTATGGAGTGAGTTGGGACAGGATTGGGTGGAGAAGGCAGCGGTTTGCTGAGCTCTGAAGGCTCCAGCATGCAAGGGAACAGGTAGGTAGCTTGTAAGAGCCTGGGAAGCTGACTTAGGACCAGTGAAAGGAAGAAGTTAGAGCAGGCCGGAGTTCGTGCCCCCAAAGAACTCTGACTACCTGACCACATGGCTGCACCTCACCCCTCAGACATTTGAGCAAGATTGCAAACCACTCAGCAAGGAGAAAGCCCCCCCTGAAGGAGCCTTCAATGCTGAGGCTGATACAGTCTGAGGAAATTTGCTTTCTGATACTAAGGGGAGCTTTTCTTTGGATACCATCCCTTGTCCCCAAACCACCGATATTCTGAGATTCTGAACACTATCCATCCTCAGGACCACATGCTAACCTCAAACCTCTCCTGACCTCTGAACTGCTTCAACTCTGAACTGAGAGGAGCTGAAACAGATTGGAGACATTCTTAGGGCTGGTATCTGTCAGTGTGTGGGGTTGTTTGTTTGTTTGTTTGTTTGTTTGTTTGTTTTAGACAAGATGTCTCTGTGTAGCTCTGTCTGTCCCGGAACTTGCTCTGTAGACCAGGCTGGCCTCAAACTCAGAGGTCCACCTAACTCTGCCTCCCAAGTTCTGGGACTAAAGGTGCACACCACCCATGCCCGGCTGTGTATGCTTTTTTAAGACACGTTCTCACCATGTATGTAGCCCAGGCTGTCTTCAAACTCGTGACCCAGCCTTGGCCTCCTGAATGGTGAGATTACAGGTATGCACCACCATGCTTAGCTAGGAACTTTTATTTAAAAAAACAAAACAAGCAAACAAAATAGAAACAGACTGCCATAGATGACCTGTAAAGGAAGTACAGAAACCAAGAGTTTTGTTGTTCATATTGGGTGAGCTTGCTTTGTTTGTTTTCTCTTGTGGTTTTGTTGTTGTTGTTGTTTTTTAATTGGTGGTGGTGTTTTGTTTTTTTTTTTCAAAACAGGGTCTCTCTACATAGCCCTGGCTCTCCTGGAACTCACTATGTAGACTAGCCTGGCCTCAAACTAACAGAAACCCCAAGTGTGGGGATGATAAGCATATGCCACCAAGCTGAGCTGGTTTTGGTTTGTTGCGAGCAGGCCTCATTCTGCAGCCTGGCCTGGCCTTGAACTCATGATCCTTCTGCCTGCTCGACTTGTGCCACCACACCCTCCTGCAACCAGGTAGGTTTTTTCTGTTTTTTCAGTTTTTCAGTTTTATTCTAATTCTTTATTTGTTTTTAAAATTAGCAATAAAGTAATAGATTTCCAAGTGGATCTTTGAATACACATTTCATTTTGGTTCCCCCCCCCCCATTTCCCACTCATCTCCCTGCCTCCTTTCCCACCCTGTACCCTTACACTCTCCCCACCTCCACTTTGTTCTATCATTACCCCAGGCCTCTTCCCTTAAAGCACCCCCCCCAAGTTACAGGGGTCCCTTTCTGGCCCCCTGGCTCTTCCCCATGCTTGCTCTCAGCTGGACATGAATATTTAACAATCAGAGGCCAGTATTCAAATATGAGAGGGAACATATGGCATTTACCTCTAAGCCTAGGCCACCATGCTTAAAATAATGTTTGTCCACTAACCAATTTTCCCAAAAATTTCATTTTCCTTTATGCCTGAATAAAATTCTACCGTATGTATGTACCACATTAACATCAGTTTTTAGAAATGTATTTATTTATTTAGTTAGTTGGTTAGCCTTTTTGAGACAGGGTCTTACTAGCCTTGCCTGGCCTGGAACCCTCTATGTAGACCAGGCTGGCTTTGAACTTGTAGTTGTCTTCTTGCCTGCATCTCTCAAGTGCTGTTTACAGGCATGTGCCATGCTTGAAATCAGTGCGTATAACCAGTACTAGGCAGCCCAAGGCAGCCAGCTTAAAGGTCACTTTGCCTATCCTGTGCAGGGCCTTACGACATTTGTGCTCCGAACCTCTTTGGAAGCAGAGTTGTGACCATCTGTGGAACAGGCGCTGGCTCCCAGAGGCAGAACAGATTTGCACATGGATGTGTCTGCAAACCTCCAAATGCTGTGGGAAGGCCTTCGTGGGCTTTTTCTCCCCAGTTCTGATGTGAGTGTGACTCAAGGCCCCACCTTTTTAAAACTGGAAATGTGAATTTTGAGATGGCCCCAACCATCAGGTAAGATTCTTTATCTCCAGCCACATTTCAGAGCAGCCAAGGTACAGGTAGGCATGGTCATGGGGGAAACACGAGACTCCTTCTCTCCAGACTGCATTTCTGGAGACAAGGGTGGGGACTCTGTGTTGGAAGCAGCTTCAGAAACTCACAAATGCAGAACAGATAGTCATGGTCAGAAAAGTAATTAAACTTACAAGAGACTGAAGTAGAAGCCAAACACTGACTAAGAGGTAAATGAACTGGAGAGCAGACTCGATGGTTAGGAGCGCATATTGCTTTCCCGGGGGACCTGGGTTTGGTTCCCAGCACCCATAACAGGAAACTCCCAACTACCTGTCGCTCCAGTTCCAACAGAGCCAATGTTCTCTTCTGGCCTCTGTGGCACATGGGTTATGTACACGGGCACCCACATGCACACACACACACACACACACACACACACACACACACACACACAAAGAAATAAAACCATTAAGAAGATAGGAAACTTTATGTTTTTAAACAAGTACATTCTCAATGTAGGAATTAAAATTACAATTAAACTTGGTGGGTGATAAAAACCCAGGTTCAGAAGAATAGGCGAGGAGCTACGTAATGGCCAAGGTCACTGAGCTGTGATAGCCCAAGGCCTCCAACTACATGGCACATAGAATTACTCACAGGGTCCTGCTTTCCTATAAAGTGCCGGGAACACCGCACATCAACATATGACATTACTTTAGCTTGTAGTGAAATATGTCATTTACATCATTAAATTTAATTCTTTTTTTCCAGGTCTGCCACACAAATTGGCTTTTAGATAACGTGGTTTCACAGTTGAATCTTAGAGGGTAAGTTTTTGTTTTGGTTTGGGACGAGCTCTGACTCTGTCGTCCGGGCTGGCTTCAAACTTGCCATTCTGCCTCAGCCTCCTGAGTGCTGGGATTAAAGGTCTGCACCACCATACCTACTTCAGGGGCTAGTTTCTGGACGCTATTAAAGGCATTGTGTGCTGAATCCAGCAAGTCAAATCATTAGCATGCATTTTCTGCCTTCAGTATTCCTCGGGATGAAAGAGAGAGTTTGAAATGGAAGTATCCAACCAGTCTACTGTGACAGAATTTGTCCTGCTGGGCCTCTCCGCCCACCCCAAACTGGAGAAGACATTCTTTGTGCTTATCCTGTCCATGTACCTGGTGATCCTGCTGGGCAACGGGGTCCTCATCCTGGTGACCATCCTCGACTCCCACCTGCACACGCCCATGTACTTCTTCCTGGGGAACCTCTCCTTCCTGGACATCTGCTACACCACCTCCTCGGTCCCCCTGGTTCTGGATGGTTTCCTCACTCCCAGAAAAACAATCTCTTTCTCAGGTTGTGCGGTGCAGATGTTTCTCTCCTTTGCCATGGGAGCCACAGAGTGTGTGCTCCTGGGCATGATGGCATTTGATCGTTATGTGGCCATCTGCAACCCCCTTAGGTACCCAGTGGTCATGAGCAAGGCTGCCTATGTGCCCATGGCCATCAGCTCCTGGGTGGCTGGTGGTGCCAACTCCTTGGTGCAGATCTCTCTGGCAGTACAGTTGCCTTTCTGTGGGGACAATGTCATTAATCATTTCATCTGTGAGATCCTGGCTGTCCTGAAACTGGCCTGTGCTGACATCTCCATCAATGTCATCAGCATGGGGGTGGCCAATGTGATCTTCCTGGGGGTCCCAGTTCTGTTCATCTTTGTCTCCTACATCTTCATACTCACCACCATCCTGAGGATCCCCTCTGCTGAGGGGAGGAAGAAGGCCTTCTCCACCTGCTCTGCCCACCTCACTGTGGTGATCATCTTCTACGGGACCATCCTCTTCATGTACGGGAAACCCAAGTCCAAGGACCCACTGGGGGCAGACAAGCAGGACCTTGCAGACAAGCTCATCTCCCTCTTCTATGGACTTCTGACCCCCATGCTGAACCCCATCATCTACAGCCTGAGGAACAAGGATGTTAAGACTGCTGTAAGGGATCTGACAAGTCACAGATGCCTCACCCAGTGAAGGAGGGACATAGTCTATATGACCCACATGCTCTGATGGCTCTCACTTGAGGGACAAGTTGCCTTAGAGCCAATCAGAGTGTGGTCCACAGACTGACATCACCTGGGAGCTTATTGGCATACAGAGCGCCTGGGCCCACAGCAGGTTCACTGACTGGGAATCCTCATTTTAACAAGATTCTCCTGGGGACTTATATGCCTGCTAAACCTGGAGAAGCATTGGTTAAGAGTGTGGAATGGGGCCGGGCGTTGGTGGCGCACGCATTTAAT
>CABHPQ010172439.1:42446-71160 GCA_902168405.1 Peromyscus aztecus
TTAGAGCTGACCAAGAGACATTCAGAAGCCAAGCCATGGATCCACCTGGCTGGAAAGAAAAATCCAAAGTTGAAGATCCTGACTTCAGAGAGCAGAAGGCTAAGCAGAAATCTGCCCAGTAGGAGCTGAAGCAAAGACAAAGAGCAGAGATCTACGCTCTCAATAGTCATGGTGGAGCTACAACAGCACAGCAGTTTGATGAGTTCTGTAAGCAAATGCAGCCACCTGGGGAGTGAGCCAGCCCCCACCCTAGTCAGAGGACCTGGAGCCTCACAGAACTAAACTAGACTTGTGGAGGAGATCTCTGCACTGAACTTCCTGTAGGTAACTTCCACCACACTGGTTCCTCCTCTCAGAACTGGCCCAGTGCTTGATGGGTAGACTTTTCATCTGGGACAGCAGATTTTTTTTTTAAAGGTCTTTTTTCTACTGTGTGAGAAAAATCATTGTTTCTGGTAAAACTGTGTGTCTTTCCTAAAAATAATAAAATACAAAATATTAAAAAAAAAAAAAAGCGTGTGGATGGATGCTGTGGTGTGTTGTCTGGATCCCTACTCCTGCCCAGAGATGAAGTGCTCATCCCCTCAGCCAGTGGGCTTGTCAGTGGCTGACAACATGGGTGGGTTTCTCTGCAGCACTGCCTCTCACTAAGGAGAGCTACCACAGCCAATGGCACAGGCTCTTCTCAGGTCAGCCCACCCCCGTAACCCACCAGTGGTGATATGAAGCCTTGGCCCTCCTGGTTATCTCTAAAAGCCATGCCACAAGCACTTCTCTGGGGCAGGTTCATATTCTCTCTCTGCGCAGGTCCTCGGCTGCCTTCAACAGCTCCCACAGAAAACATCCTGCATGAAAATCTGTCCATCAGAATCAGCCCCAGGGGAAGCCAGCCTTTCACACGAACAACCATGTCGTCACAGGTGTGTGAATAGTGTGCATGTCCCCTGTGTGTGTCCTTTGCAGCCATTGCCTCTGCTGGCTCCCAGAGAGAGAAACACATGACCTCCTTTTGCTTAAAGAAAAAATTCATCCCCTAAAAAGCATTTACTGCATTAAATCCCTTCAATATTTTTTTTAAAGACAGTCTTGTGATACAGCCCTGGCTGGCCCATCATACACAGAGGTCCACTTGCCTCTGCTCCCTCAGTTCTGAGTTGAAAAGTGTGCCCACATAGGGACTCTTAGGACAGACACCCAGATGCCTTTGCCCAACTCTGCCTTTTAACTTTCTTGCGTTCACCTTGTTGAAGACACTTGTTGCGTGTGGGGACATCCTTACTATATTGGGCTTAAGTGAGGGCTCAGATAGGTGAAAGATTTGCCTCCAAGAAAGTAAAGCTGTCTCTGGCTTGAGCCTGAGCGGTCCTGGCTGAGGGGCCTCAGTCAGGGGGCTTCAGAACTTCATCTCCTCAGCCTTTAGAGAAATGGTCAAGCCCTGGTCAAGCTGAATCCACACAGTGTTGAGAGGGCTCTGCGCACCTCTCCTGTGGCATCATGGGCAATGGTGCTTATGTTCTCAAGGTGACAAAGATGAAAAACTCTGATGCCAGCTTCCTTCCTCCTCCTCGCCAAGGTGTTATTAGCACAGAGGATTCCTGTACGTCAGGAACCTTCACCCACTGAGCCAGCATGCCAGTCCCTATTCGTGATTTTATTTTGTGTTATTTTCTTTGATTAGAGATAGAGTCTTGTTATGTAGCCCAGACTGTCCTGAACTCTCCACCTTCCTGCCTCTACATCCTGAGTGCTGGGCTTATAGGCATGCATCGTGATGCCCAGCTATAATTGTAATCTCGTCAGTTTGTGTGACCAACAGTGAGAAGTTAGAGATGCTGGCCTACAATAGACAGGGCCATAAAATGGGAGCTGCACAGGGATCCTCTGCCTCCACCTCCTTCTAGGAGAAATGATTTATCTAAATTCTCTACAAGAGACGTAACAAGCAGTAATCCTGTTTAAAATTTAATTGACAAGTTCTTGTATATTCGCGTTGCTCAACATGATCTCTCTCTGCATTGTAGAATGGCTACATTGAGCTATTTAAGCAACTTCAGGTATATGATACATTGTCATTAACTGTGGTCACCATAATGTGCTGTAGAGAAACAAACCCATTTGTCTCATCGAGTGGAAAGCCTGTATCTTTTGATCAACACTTCCTCCTTCCTCGGCCACCTCCGGTCATTATACTACTCTGTTGGGGTTTGAATGTATGTGTCCCACAGGCCCGTGTGTCTGAACAGTTGCATTCTGGGAGATTGTGGAGCCTCTGGGACTGTCACCTAGCTATCAAGAGTGGGTCCTGGGAATGGGGCTTGAGGTGATTGCTGCTTCTGGCTCTGGTCCAAACTCTGCTTCCTGGTCTGCTAAGATGTGAGAACTGCGTCAGGCTCCTGCTGCCATGGACCTAGCTGCTCCAGACACCTGCCTCTCCTCCAGCCATGGACCTAGCTGCTCTAAACCTTCATGGACCCAGTGAACTGTGAACCAAAGCACATTTCTCCTCCCTTGGGATGCTTCTGTCGGGTATTTGCTATAGCAACAAGAGAAGGAACGGATGTGCTGTTCCTATGGACTTGAGGTCTATAGACGCCACATGGAAGAGCAGTGTTTGTCTTTCCTCCCTGGTTATTTTACTTCATGGCATCCAGGTTCATCCTTGCTGCAAATCTAATACTTCATTTTAGGCCTTCTATCCCAATTCCTTATTTCAAATTGTCTTTTTCTATAAGGCTGGCAAAAGGGACTGAATATTACTTCAGCCTTATTTATAGCTATAACTCATGGATACAGAGGGTTCCAAATGAGCAAATCCCAGAGGAGGTGTGTGATTGGCTCCCCACCCCACCTCAGTGTGGTTTCCCATTCATAGCAAATGAAGCCCAGATGGGGACTTTGAAGCAATGGTACCCATTTCGGAAGGTTTTGCCCCTTTGTACCACATAGTTAAAGGGGAAGTAGGCTTTGCTAAAGGCAGTACTTATTTCAAAATGCTCACATGTCCTAGAGAAAAACATGCCTTTATTCTACACGTGTGTGGTTGCTTGTAGCAATGGTTCAAATCTCTCCTCCTCACACAGTTCTATTGTGTAACTCCGCATTGCCCTCACATTTGACACTGGCTCGGTTGAGACAGTTGGTTCAGTCCAGTGGGATCTTGGTAATGTGACAAAATCAGAATGCAAATCGATAGTTCTCGGGGAACTAGGGATGAGGAGGAAGCGGAACTGATTGGGGATTTGACATTTGTTTGGGGCAGATGAAAATGTCTCAAGCTGGACACAGGTGGGATTTGCACCACATTGTGAATGTGCTGTATGTCCCCAAATTGTCCACTTTTACATAGTTTTGTGTAATTCAAATATAACTTCAGTAAAAATATTTCAATAAAAACTGACGCAATGTTTTTATGGACCCAATGGTGATTTATGCAGTACTCATGTCTGGTTAAAGTGCAGAGAGTAAAGAACTATGGAGAACTCACCTTGAGCCATCTGTGGCACCACAACAAAGCCCTCACCCACCCACCGTCAACATCAAGGCTCAGAGAACATCAGGGAAGAGCGGGTGGAAAGGTTGTAAGAGCCAGAGGTCTGGAAAGATTGATACAAAATAGTGTATTCCGGACATGACAGAGCCATTGAGCTCTCGAGCTCACGGCACCCAAAACAAATTCGTCCATATTCTGGCATGAGGATCTATTGACAGTCAGTGACCACTGAAGTGAGAATCATTTCCTTCAGCCATGTGGCTCGTGGAGGGTTTCCTAAGGTCCCTCCACCCACGGCATATACATAGCACTAATTAGATTCGGGTGGTTATAGAAGAAGACTAAGAAGGAAGAGGAGGAGGAAGAGGTTAAATTGGGAAGACATGTGGTACAGGGAATCCCGGAGGAACTGACCTGGGGAGCCCAAGGCTTAGATATCATTTTAATACATTGTGTTCATGTAT
Source organism: Peromyscus aztecus (assembly GCA_902168405.1). Lineage (NCBI taxonomy): Eukaryota > Metazoa > Chordata > Mammalia > Rodentia > Cricetidae > Peromyscus > Peromyscus aztecus. Next base: position 46,401 of record CABHPQ010172439.1, read on the forward strand.
AAAATTATAAACAGCTAAAAATCCTAAAGAATAAAAAAAGAAATTCAGTCTTAGGGTCTCTGAGGTCCCATTAAAAATGGACAAATGATTTGATTGAATATTTCTCCAAAAAAGGTGTACCAGTAACCTGGTGCATGGCGGTGCACACCTGTGAGGCCAACCCTGAGGAGGCAGGGGCATGGTGGTGCACACCTGTGAGGTCAGCATGGAGGAGGCAGGGGCATGGTGATACACAACTGTGAGGCCAACCCTGAGGAGGCTGGAGCATGGTGGTACACAACTGTGAGGCCAACCCTGAGGAGGCTGGGGCATGGTGGTTCACACCTGTGAGGCCAGCATGGAGGAGGCAGGGGCATGATGGTACACACCTGTGAGGCCAACCCTGAGGAGGCTGGGGCATGGTGGTTCACACCTGTGAGGCCAGCCCTGAGGAGGCAGGGGCATGATGGTTCACACCTCTGCAGGCCTTGCTGCTTGCAAGACAAGAACATTATAAACTAAACCATCTCCCTAGCTCCAGTTTGCATAGTTTAAGTTCAATTGAGGTAACTTCAGGGTGGTCCTTTGGCTTGAGGAGGCCTCTTTGTGCTGCTCGCAGCTAGGAGGGACATATGGACCGCCCAGCCAGCAACCTGACGTGGATGCTGAGCCCCCATGTCATGGAGGAGATGGTCAAAGTTAGTTAAATGGGGAGGAGGGCTAGTAAAACACTTCTACAGTTCTCCAGAGGAGACGGCGACTGCTGATGGGAGTGTCCATCAGTGAATTCAAGCCCTTCCTCTGCCCTTACACTCATATTCCTTGACTGTGGGAAGGCCTCTTTTCTACCCCAAAATCCTTGGTAGCTACCCCAGGGCCTGCAAGCAGGAGGCTAGGTGGGGACATTGGGACAAAACAACCCTCAGTCTCTAATGCTACTAACAGCTGCTTGGGAGCATTGGATGACCAGGGTGCCTGTCTCAGCTATGGGGACCCATCATCTTCTTGTGGCCAAAGCACAGTTGGGCCTTTGTTATCCCCCATTCCCAGGAAGGCCAGCAAGCACCCCGCACCGGGCAGGGTCTTCCTTATCTAAGGAACATTCCTTTACAGTGAGGGTTCCGATTCACACAGGCCTGTCTGCTGCTGTCTAATTGGATTTGTGGAACACAGGCCTGAAACTCCTGGGAGCCCTCCCAGCAAACTTTAAATTGCCTCTGGGATTAGGACCAGCTCCCAAACAACGAGGACTCTAAACTTTCCCAGGATCCTTGATAAACCCTCTGGAGAGCCAGGTGAAGGGCAGAGGGCAGAAAGCACAGAACATGCAGGCCGGGCACAACTCCAGCGGCGTTCGGCAAGTGGCATCTCCAGGTGTCTCTTATGTTTTCCCTGGGGATGGGGAAGGGCAGCTAGAGTAGGGAACAGTACAACCCCCCCCCCCCCCCCCAGCTACAGCCAACCGCGTCTTTCCTCCTTTCTGCTGTGCCCTCTTACAGACAACTGTCTCCTGAGACAGAGAGACAGAACTGCTGTGTGTCCCTGGCCGACAGACCAGGCTGGGGCAGGCGAGCACAATATAGGTAGTTGAAACCATCCTTTTCCTAGTTCAGACAGCTCCAGCCTCCTCCTCACCGGGAGACCTTCTGCTGGGGGAGCTCCCCTCCCCACCATGGACTTGTCTGCCCGGTGGACACAGGCAGGGTTCTCTCTGTGGCCAGACCTTCTTCTGGTAGGTGAGAGGAGGAGGGAAGTGGGGACTCCAGGACAGAGGGCATCCAAGGTCAGACTTGGTCCTGGCTTCCACACCTCTCGGGTTCTTTATAGAGGAAAAGAAGCAGGGAGTTCAGGGAGTCCTGGCTGGTGCAGGGATAGGGCGGAATGGAGGCACATATGTGGAGGGCGACAATAGAGGAAGGGAGTGTCTGTCTAATGTAAGGCAAACTTTCTGATCATCAAGGCTGCCTGACGGAAGGTGAGAGATGTGAGCCACATATCAGGTGTCAGAACAATTGGGAAATGGTTTTAGTTCTTTTTTTTTTTTTTTCCTGGAAGACTCGCACAGTTGAGGAAGAGAAGTTACTTCGCAGCATCCCGGCCAAGGCTCCATCTCCTTTGCATAGAGCTGTCCCTGACACGGCTCCCATCTCCTTTGCACAGTGCTAACATCTCTAAAACCAGATCTCTTTTTCTTCGATTACTCCCAGGGCCTACAGCTCAGCTTCTCTGGTAACTAACTGCAGGATGATAGCTTCAGCCTGGGTTTGGTTTCTCTCCCCCAATTCCCTAGCAACAGGGTGGCAGTCAAAGACACAGTGGGCGAAGCCAGGGCCCCACTCATCCCGCTCAAGCCCGGCTACGAGGCAGATGTCTTAGAGTGGTGGTTCTCAGCCTTCCTGGTCCTGCAACCCTTTACTACAGTTCCTCATGTTGTGGTGACCATAAAACTATTTTTGTTGCTACTTCATAACTGTAATCTTGCTACTGTTATGAATTGTAATGTAAATATTTGATATGCAGGATATCTGATATGCGACCCCTGTGAGACAGTCGTTAACCCCCCAAAGGAGTCTCGACCCACAGGTTGAGGACCGCTGTCTTAGAGGACGGTGCCATACATCTATTGTCTGCGGAGGGTGAGAATGACCAAAGCTTCATGACTGGGCCCTTTTGTCCTCAGTAGACACATTCTGTACAAATGGTAGGCGAAAACATGTATGATGAGATGGAGTCTAGGGGAGACTGGAGAACCTCCTGCCTCTGTCCCAGCCTTGTGGTTCTCAGAGCGTCAGTTTCCTCGTTGTTTTAAAACATTTATTTATTTGTATGTGACATGCACACACATATGTCACAATGCTTATGTAGAAGTCAGAGATCAACTTGAAGGTGTTAATTCTCCCTTTCCATTTTATGGGTCCTAAGAACGAACTGGGGTTATAACAAGAAATCCACAGAGTCTGTTTAATGGGTAAAGGAATTTATTAGGGGAAAAACTCACTGTATATAACAGAATAGTCACAGGTTCTGGAACGCTGTTCCAGCTGCCTGACCCAGTTGGGTCTCCAAAAACCACAAGCAAGAAAAGAGAGCTGCCTACGCGAATCTCAGGTCTGCCTGGCCTCCACCCACCACATCGTGTCTCTGTGGAGCTAAATCATTATCATAACATTATTGTAAGGGTACAGAATTAAGCTAGAGGAGAGAGGTGGTGCCAAAGCTAACGTTACCAAGAGTGACAGCAGACTAGGAGAGTGGAGGAAGGACCAAGCCAGAGAAGTCCATGTCCCTCCCCTCTTCTGGAACCCTGTAGCATTCCAAAGGTTCCTCTTCGTGGATTTCATGTAGCCCTGCATGCAGAAAGAGACACATCCCTTCCTTCAGGCATGCTGGCTCCACTGGCCTGGCTATATCATGATTTTCCGTGTATCATGCTTGGTTAAGCTTCTATCAGAGGCCTTTTCCTGCTTGAACCAATGCATTCTGACCTCTAAGGCAACCTGATAGTGAATTTTATCGCTTCAGAGCTGATATTACAAACTGGTATCTAAAGGGTAAATCTAATTATACATTCTAGAAGCGTGCCCCTATACTGGTCCCCGTAAGTGCTTGTTGTCTCCTGTTTTCATGAAAGGGAAAGAGAGCATGAGAAATGGAAGTGGCCAACCAGTCCATGGTAGCCGAGTTTGTCTTGCTGGGCTTGTCAGATCACCCAACGCTGGAGAAAACCTTCTTCCTGCTCATCCTGCTGATGTACCTGGTGATCCTGCTGGGCAACGGGGTCCTCATCCTGGTAACCATCCTCGACTCCCACCTGCACACGCCCATGTACTTCTTCCTGGGGAACCTCTCCTTCCTGGACATCTGCTACACCACCTCCTCAATTCCCCTGGTCCTGGATGGTTTCCTCACTCCCAGAAAAACAATCTCTTTCTCAGGTTGTGTGGTACAGATGTTTCTCTCCTTTGCCATGGGGGCCACGGAGTGTGTGCTCCTGGGCATGATGGCATTTGATCGTTATGTGGCCATCTGCAACCCCCTTAGGTACCCAGTGGTCATGAGCAAGACCGCCTATGTGCCCATGGCCATCAGCTCCTGGGTGGCTGGTGGTGCCAACTCCTTGGTGCAGATCTCTCTGGCAGTACAGTTGCCTTTCTGTGGGGACAATGTCATTAATCACTTCACCTGTGAGATCCTGGCTGTCCTGAAACTGGCCTGTGCTGACATCTCCATCAATGTCATCAGCATGGGGGTGGCCAATGTGATCTTCCTGGGGGTTCCAGTTCTGTTCATCTTTGTCTCTTATACCTTTATACTCACCACCATCCTGAGGATCCCCTCTGCTGAGGGGAGGAGGAAGGCCTTCTCCACCTGCTCTGCCCACCTCACTGTGGTGATCGTCTTCTACGGGACCATCCTCTTCATGTACGGGAAGCCCAAGTCCAAGGACCCACTGGGGGCAGACAAGCAGGATGTTTCAGACAAACTCATGTCCTTATTTTATGGAGTGTTGACTCCCATGCTGAACCCCATTATCTACAGCCTCAGAAACAAGGATGTGAAGGTTGCTGTAAGGAACCTAGTGGGTTGGAAATGCCTCATTCATTGATAGTGAGAGAAGTGGGTTATTTCCTGGTTCTGTGCACAGCAGGGCTCTGCTGGGAATGACCACTTATTATGCATAGACTTGCTCACTGGTCCTACAAATCAGTTTGGACTGAGTTCTTCCTGAGTGGCTGAGGCTGGACCATCAACTCTTTAGACTAAGGACAGTGGTTGTACTAAATGACCTAGAAACAAGAAAAAGTTTGTGAAAATCAAACATTCTTTGTATGTCAAAAAAAAGCAATAAAAACTTGGTGAAAAATATGTTTCTTTCTTCATCAGTGAAAAATAGTTGGGATGTGCGCATCAGTTTGGTCTTTTTTATTCTCTGTACAATTGGGAACACACTGTGAGAAAAACTCACTTCTTATTTTATTTTGATGTAGACAGAGTCTTACCTTGTGGCCCAAGGTGGTCTGGAATACACAATCCCCCTCCACGTTTAGAACACTTCCAAGGGTTCCCTCATGCCCTCTTGCAATCAGTCCACACTCCAACCCCAGGGAACTCCTAAGTAATTTCTAGAAAGTTTTGTTTTCTCTAGAAATTTCAGACAAATAGAATGTGTATTTATTTTTATGTCTGGGTTTTTTTTTCTTTTCCTCTTTCATGTTTTAGCCAGTGGTAACATATATCAAGAAAAGGGGGTCATGAATTCCAGAGGGGAGCCCAGAAGACATTGGAGGGTGAAGAGGGAGGATATGATGCAAATGCAGTGTCTCATGTATGAAATTCTCAAAAAGTCAACAAGTGTGTGATATATCTAAAGCCGAGTTCCAATGGAATGTTAGTTTTTAATATATGCTAGAATTTATAACTTTTCACCTTTACAAGCTAGGAAAAGAACAAAGTAAATCTAATGTGGGGACAAAGGAAATTATAATACAAACTATAAACAAACACAATGAAATGGAAAAGAGACAATAGAAAACATTAACAAATCCGATAGGCATTTTAAAAGAGAACAAAGTTGATAAAGCCTCAGCATGCCTCGGGCAGCAATAGAAAGAGGCTAGACAGATAACCAGATGACTGACAGAGAGCACATGAACTACCAGGAGTTAAAAAGAGTTAAAAAAAAAAAAAACTGACTTCCAATATCAAGACGATAATAATGAAAGGATATTATGAATTACTTTAGGGACTAGAACTTGGACAATTTAAGTGATACGCATAAGTCCTCTGAAAAAATACAGTTTATAAAACCCACTATGAGAGGAAACGGAACATTTGAACAACTCTATACCTGTTAAACTACCTGAATTTATTAGTAGAACAAAGCCACGAAGAACGCTGCAGGCCTAGATGGGTTTTCTAGAGCATTATTGCCATAACTGTCATGACTAGCAGGCTCCTCCTCTGTAGTCCGGGCTGGCCCTGGCTTGTCACCCTCTCCTTTAGCCTTCTAAGAGCTGTGATGATAGCAATGTGCCACCATGCCCAGACGTGGTCAATTACATCAATCACTTAAGGGAGAAAGAACCCAAATTCCAGACAGAAGGTAGAGTTAAGAGTAGAAGAGGCAGAACCAGACCTGAACTGCCACAAAAACCTTAAAATAACTATATCGAATTCGGTAAGACTTCAAAAAGATCTATGTATTCATATCTGTGTAATTTTTATAGATAATATATCATCAAGTTGGGTTTATCCTGGTAAAATAAATCATTTTATTAAAAATGTAATTGTAATAAAAACCTACTGTAAAACCAGACTATTGTATTTGTAGATGTCCATTGAGGGATAAAAGTATTAAAATTACCAAGAGTTGACCACTGCAAAGGCAGAGCAATCATCAGTTATTGTAGAAGGAAGGAGTTGGAGTTAGCACGGGACACAGGGGGCTCCTGGGTGGTATAATTCTCCTTCTGTTTCTTGATCAAGCCACATTTGTCTTCCCAATAATAATTCATTACTTCATTTGTTTGATTTGTAGGTGTGAATGTTCAGTTTTAACTGTTAGCTTGACACAGCCTCAGATGAACTGGGGAGAGTCTCAGTGAGACATTGTCTAGACCAGATTGCCCTGTGGCAGGTCTGTAAAGGACTGTCTGAGAAGATCCAGTCTGAAAGTGGGCAGCGCCCTTCCCCGGTTTGGGGCTCTGGACGGTCTGAGAGTAGAGGGAGCTGACAAGTACCATGTGTTTGTGCATTCATTTCTCTCTCCTGACTGTGGATGTGATGTTACTAGTTGCTTCAAATCCCCGCCACCTCAAGTCCCCTGAAATAATGGACTGTAACCAGAATTGTGAGCTAAAACAGACTCTTTGTCCCGTCGGGTTCTTGTTGTTTGGGTGTTTTAACACAGCATCATAATGTTGCTGGCACAGCAGGGGTTTGTTTTCTGTTATTTCTTTTGGGGGGGAATAGGTGCAGTTCCCCACTATCACATACTGTGCAGTTGAGTCCCGATTTTCACAGGGTCAGCACACCCGGAATGCACTAGATGTACCTCAACCTGGACAAACACGGTTGTAATCATGGTAGCTCCCCTGCAGATAAGTATTATTTCATTTTGTTGTTATATTATTAATACGTGTGTGTCACGTGTGCACATGCTCACCTGCATAGCCCATGATTGCAGGTGCCTTAAGAAGCCAGAAGAAGGTACTAGATTCCCTGGAGCTGGAGTCACGGGAGGTTGCCAGCCACCTAATGTGGGTGCTGGGAACTGAACTCCAGTCTTCTGGAAGAGCAGGAAGCGCTATTCACCATGGAGCCATTTTTTAGAATCTAAAAAAAAAATTACGGCGATTCAAGACAGATGAAAATCAGGTGCGGGTGGCCAGAGTCTCAAGAGAATTTGGGAAAGCTGAAAAACAACTCTCCTGAAAGCAGCAGACACTCCAAACGGCTGGGGAAAGGCCACACCTAGAGCAGGGAAGGGGTAGAGGTGGAGTGTGGAGTGGGGAGAAGGGAGGCTGGGTGCTTGGAACTGGCTGACAGAACAGAAGCAAGACACCATTCCAAAATCTTCTGGGCAGGTGAGGCAGCTCAGTGGGCGAGGGCACTTGCCTGCAAGCCTGACAATCTGGATTTGATCCCTGGATCACACGGTGGAAGAAGAGAATGGCCTCCTGCAGGCTGCCCTCTGATCTCCACACATAAGAGTGCACATATGCATAAAGTAAGAAAATAACAAACATAAAAACAAACAAACAAACAAACAAAAAAGTCTGCTGCTTTGCTGGCTTAGCCACCCAAGGCTCTCTCGGCATCATACTGTCGGGCTCAGACAAAGCGGCCAGAATGGTAGGCTCTCATCTGATAAACAGAACACTGAAAGACCAAGGAAAAGAAACTTTGGGCAGATCGAATCTGCACAGCATCCAGAAAGCTGAAAAACTTGGCGGGAACCAAAGTACACCCGGGAACTTTCACAGCAACTCCAACTGGTGCCCAGGACACTGGCAAGGTCAGCACCGGAGGAGAGCAGGCATTCAGAATAGAGCCCCGGAGGAAGTGAGAGATGTGACCAGATCTCAGACTCCAGGCCAAACGGCACAGCATGAGTAACCCTATCATCTCAGAGCTCCTCCCAGCGCGCTCCTCTCCGTCTCCTCTACCCATCTTTGTTTAATGCTCAATGTCATTTAGCAGGACAGCTCAGTGTTCCCCTTTCCTTTCCTCTCTCAAAGAACCTAGTCTGGGCTGCTTTTCAGGGTCTGTGCCTCAGCTCCTGAGAGAAGGGGCTGGTCTACATTATCTGTTAACTGACCTTCACCTGTCTTCAGTCTGCCTTTAGCCCAAATTCCCTTACCCCTACACTCCTTCACCCCAACCGGTTTCCACTTCTATTTACACCTCCCTAGTTTTCTCTCTGTCTTCCCGACTTTAACCATGTCTTACTGTGGCTTTCTTCTTTTTCTTTTTCACACAGTACTATCAATGTGCTAACAATTTTACTCCCCAGAATCCTTTGCACTTAGGAATGATGTTGTAGAGTTGACTACTGTATTATTTTCACGGCGAGTCTGCCCCTAGATAGTGACTGATGCTGTAGACAGTGTCATACTCTCGGGGAAGGACTCATAGAGCTGCAACCGCAACCTCACAGAGGAAAATGACACTTGAACTTCACGACAACCTAGTTTCTCCCAAACATTGAAACTCTTCAAGCTGAAAGAAGAAACATGACCTAATTTCTGAAATAAATTTCAAACAGTGATTTAACTCCTGATGCACAAGTCCCAGCATGAAAACACAAGCAACATAAAAAGCAGAGACATGCCTCCTCCAAAATCTACCAACTGAGTAACGACCCCAAGGAGAGTAACTCAGAAGGAGTCCCAGACAAAGAATTCAAAAGAATAATGATAAATATTTTCAAAACAGTGAGAGAGAACTGAGTAAATGTTGGATTAGTTCATTAATGAATCGATTCTGAGAGAACCCAGCTGAATGAAATAAGAAAATCCCTACATGATACAATAACAGAATTAATTAAACAGCTAGTGTAGACGAATTGCTAAATGGGGTCTTATTAAATAAAAAACCCAGAGCCAGATATTGGGTTCTGAAAGATCAGAGAAGCAAGCAGGGTGGTGGTGGCACACGCCTTTAATCCCAGCACTCGGGAGGCAGAGGCATGCAGATCTCTGTGAGTTTGAGGCCAGCCTGGTCTGCAGAGCGAGATCCATGACAGGCACCAAAACTACACAGAGGAAGCCTGTCTTGAAAAGCAAGCAAACAAACAAACAAACAAAATCAGAGAAGCAGAACAAGCCACAGCTAACCTCACCTCGCCAACTTCTCAGCTTCCAAAGAGAGCTGCTTCCTGTATACCCACACCTATATGCCTTTCTGTTCTGCTCCCTTACTTGCTACATCACTTCCTCTTCCTGCCCAGCTCTGTCTGTCTTCCTGTCACTTCCTGTCTGTCTGTACAGACCTCCAGACTACTATGGTTAGTGCTGGGATTAGAGGCATGTGTCACCACACTTGGCTCTGTTCCCAGTGTGGCTTTGAACTCACAGAGATCCAGACAGATCCCTACCTCCCAAATGATAGGATTAAAGGCATGTGCTACCATTGCCTGACTTCTATGTTTACTATAGTGGCTGGCTTTTTCCTCTGATCCTCAGGTAAATTTTATTGGGGGACACAGTATATTGGGGGGCACAATATATCACCACAAGCTAGAAAAAAACAAAGTGTTCAAAAAGTCAGTTTTAAAGCCCTCTGGAAAGCGTCACCAATTTAGTTGATCATGAAGAAAATAAAATATCAGGGCTCGAAGAGGGTAGAGGGATTAATAAATTCAGTCAAGGACATTGATAAAATTTTAAATTATACAGGCAAGATCTTTGAGACACCATGGAAAAACCAGCCTATGAAATATTGGCATAGATGAAGGAGAATTCTATGCCCAAAGCCCAGAAAATATTCTCAATACAATCATAGTATGAAATTTCCCAAACCTAAGGGGAGAGGCTCATCAATGCACAAGTGGCACAGAGGACACCAAACTAGACATGCCAGACAAGAACCCCGCCCCACAGTAGAATAATTAAAACACTAACTATAATCAACAAAAAAAGTGCATTGAATTCTACAAAAGAGAAGCACAAAGTCACATATAAGGGCAAGTCCAGCAGAATAACAGCCGATCTCTCAACAGAAACATTACTTGTTCAGGTTCTGGAAGACCACAGCTGACAGCCCACACAACTGCCCTCAGCAAAATTGTCTGTCATCACTGATGGAGAAAGGAAAATATCTGTGATAAAAGCAGGCTCACAGAATTTATGGCCACTAAGCCAGCGCTGTAGAGGCTACTGGAAGGAATTCTTTGGAGTAAAGAGAATAAACCCCTCTAAGAGGCTAAGGAGAGGGTGTGCAACAGCAACAGTTAAGCAAATGAGGATTAGGAAAAGGCCAACTGCTACAAAATCAACAAGATGACAAACCTTTAAATAATAACTTTGAATATTAATACTCTCAATTATCCAACCAAAAGATACTGGCTAGCCGACTAGATTAAAAAAAAAAAAAAAAAACAAACAGGAACAGGATCCAGCCAGTTAATGCCTCTAAGAAACACACCTCACCATCAAAGACAGACACTACTTCAGGGTGAGAGGATGGGCCAAGGTGTTCCAAGCAAATGGACCTAGGAAACAAGCAGATGTCACTGTTCCAGTATCTGACAAAACAGACTTCCCACCAAAACTAGTCAGAAAAGATAAAGAAGGCCATTTTATACTAATGAAGTGGACAGTCAGTCAAGACAACACTATAATTCTGAATGTATATGTACTCAGATGCACCAATTTCATCAACAAATGCTGCTGGATATAAAACCACAGATAAACCCCAATGCAGTAATAGTGGATGAGTCTAATACCCCGATTTCACCAGTTGACAAGTCATATAGACAAAAAAGAAACAGAGGGACATCAGGAGTTAAATGACATCACAGATGAAATGGACTTAACAGACATCTATAGAAGATTCCATCAAAACACTTCAGAGTACACATTCTTCTCAGAAGCCCATTTTCTCTAAAATAGATCATAGAGGAGGTCACAAGTGAAGTCTCAACCAATACAGGAAAACTGAACTTATTATATTCTATCTGACTATTATGGAGCAAAGCTAGAAATCAACTGAAAGAAAATCTAAAGCTCATGGAGATTAGACAACACACTACTGAGTAATGATTGGATTACTGAAGAAACCAAGAGGGAAAAATTTAAGGGTCTCTATTACAGCAACAAAATAAGAGACAGAAGCTAAAGTGATGCAAATAGAAAAGGCAGGATCAAAACACCTTTATTTGCAAGATGATATAATTATATACACAAGAGACCCTGTTGTGTGGGTCATCAAGATGGCTCAATGAATAAAGCCACCTGCTGCCAAGCTTGATGACCTGAGTTCAGTTCCTGGGGCCCACATGGTGGAAGATGAGAACTAGCTCTTGCAAGTTATCCTCTGACCCCCACATGCCTGTGGTGGCACATGGGTGCCCATATATGTACACCCAGAATAAATAAATGTAGTTAAAAATAAATAAAATAAGACCCCAACTCTCCACTAGAAAATCCTTAGAGCCGATAAACACGTTCAGCAAAGTGGCAGCATACAAAATTAACACACAAAACCAGTAGCTGCCCTTCATGCCCGTGAAAAACAGACTGAGAAGGAAATCAGGGAAACAATTCTGTTTCCAATGACCTAAAAAAAATAACATAGAGCCGGGCGGTGGTGGCTCACGCCTTTAATCCCAGTACTTGGGAGGCAGAGGCAGGCGGATCTCTGTGAGTTCGAGGCCAGCCTGGGCTACCAAGTGAGTTCCAAGAAAGGCACAAAGCTACACAGAGAAATCCTGTCTCGAAAAACCAAAAAAATATATATATATATATCGTAGAAGAAACCTAACCAGGAAGCAAAAAACCTTATCAGCGAAAACTGTAAAACACTGAAAGAAGGGAACGCTTAGAAAGGGGCACTCTAAGATGCAAAGATCGCCGTGTCCATAGACTGAAGTGTCAACATTGCTAACATGACTGTATCAGCAAAAGCAATCTACAGATCCAATGCAATCCCCATCAAATTCCCAGGAAAAGTGTGAAATCCAATGTTAACCTCACAGCTTCAGAATGGCTCTTCTAACTGTTTAGAAGTTCATTGTGATATATATTGGGTCTGATGAATTTGGTGCATGATTTTATTTTATTTGCATGTTTTTAAAAGATTAAAAAATGTAACACCATTTTTTAGAAATAGGAAAACTTTCTTAAAACTGTCTTAGTGAGGGTTACTATTGCTGTAATGAAACACCATGACCAAGGCAGAGGCCGTGGAGGAATGCTGTTGACTTGCTTGCTCTACGTGACTTGCTCAGCCTGTCTTCTTATAGAACCCAGGACCACCAGTGCAGGGGTGGTCCCTCCTATAATGGGTTGGGCCCTCCTGTGTAAATCACTAATTAAGAAAGTGCCCTACAGGCTTGCCTACAACCTGATCTTATGGAGGCATTTTCTCAGTTAAGGCTCCCTCCTGTCAGACAATTCTAGCTTGTGTCAAGTTGACATAGAAGTAGCCAGTACACACTCACATGAAAGCACAAAAGGATCCTGCCCCCCTGCCCATAGCCAAAGCAATCCTGAGCAAAGAGAATATTCTGGAGGCATCACCAAACCTGATACTATGGATACATAATAATGAAAACGACAGAGTCCTGGCACAAAACAGACAGCCAGATCAATGGACTAGAATAAAAAAAAAAATCTGTACTAAGCGCATACAGCCACAGCCATGGCCACCTAATTGTTTACAAAGGTGCCAAAAACACACATGGGAAAAAAGACAGCATCTTCAACAAGGGGTGATAAGAAACCTGGATCTCTTCAGGTCGAAGACCAAAACTAGATCCTTATCCCTCACCCTGCGCAAAATCAGCACCAGTCAGAGCGAAGACTGTAACACAAGACTGGAAACTCTAAACTGCTGGAGAAAAAAGTAGGTAAAAATAGGTGACGAGGAAGGACGAAGGCTGAGCAGAAGGACACACAGGCCCGGAAAGAGGACTAGAGACTGGGGGAGGTTACAGGTGGGATGGAGGTAGCAGACGGGCGAAGGAGATGGGGAGGAATTCACTACAATGCATGGTTTTTGTTTTTGCTTTGGAAGCGCCATAACCATATGTTGATTTTTTTTTCTTTTTTGTACTCAGGGTCTCACTCGCTGTGTAGATCAAACCGACTTTGAACTCACAGCGATCCTTCTGCCTCTACCTTCTGAGTACTGGAATTAAGGATGTGAGCTACCATACCTGACTTGTACACTAATTCTTTTAAAAAAAATTGCTAAGGAAAAATAAATAAATGTTGCTGAGATGCCTGGATACATTTAGGGAAATGATCTTCACTGCCTAACTCACACCATACACAGACATTAATTCACGTGGATCACAGATCTAAAACAAAGCTAAAACTATGGAGTTCTTTTAAAACATAGAAAAACACCTTTATGACTAGGAGTCACAACTTTTTCTTAGAAAAGATATGAAAAGTAATAACTAGACAAAATCGATAGGGTTGATCAAAATACAAGACATCTGTTCAGCAGAAGACACGATTAAGAAAGTGAGTGCAGACCAGGCATGGCGTGACAGAGGCGGGAGGGTCAAGGGCTCCAGACCAGCCCGGATGACACAGCAAGACCCCAACTCAAAAGGAACGTAAGCTACAACCTGGGGGGACATGTGCAACTCACATATCTAAAGAACGTCAGGGTGCAAAATGTGGAAGGAACAAAACGTGGTTTTTTAAGGAACCGAATGAGAATAATGGACATAAAAGGTCTGAGTGGATAATGCCCAAAGGAAGATACATGAGTGACCAGTTGCCAAAGAAAAAAATGTGCTCAATGTCCCGTGGCCCAGAAATGCAAATTAAAGCCATAGTGGGTCACCACTACACCTGCCAGGGTAGCTAAAACTTAGGAAGACCGGCAACATCAGATGCTGGCAAGGCTGTGGTGGATTTAGAGCGCTCATAGCACACCTTTGTAAAGGACTTGCTGGGTTCTTATAAAAACTAAGTGTATCTCTATGGTGTGATCCAGCAACCTCATGTTCAGGTGTTTAGCCAAGAGAAAAAGAAAAGGGTAGAAAACACTTGTCTATGACAGACAGTAATAGCTTTAGTCATAATGACCCCAAATGGAAACAGCCTAGCTGTCAGCAAGGAGGATGGGCAAATGGACCTGGGCTGTCCATGCAATGGAATACTACTCAATAACAACAAGGAACCTAGTAAACGCACATCGTTTTGTGTTTCCTCTGTCTCTTCTCAATATGGGTTTGACTTTCTTATACCAGAAGCACAGCTGAGTCTACCTTCACATAATCTCTACTCCACTGCCTCCTTCTTGAAGTCTTTCCTATACAGCTGCCTTCTGGCCTCTATGAACCACATGCAGACAGTCTGGTTCACCTCTCGATTCCCCACATCTTGTATGGACTGTGTAGACACGGCAGTGACCACTTCTTGGTCTCTAAAGTAACTCCATAGAACATGCCCCCTACTAGGTTTAGACCCACCCATTAGAACATCTCATAGGCCACTTGCTTGGAAATGACCTAGATTCCAGTGATAGCTTTAGCCCATGGGCCCCTTTCTCTCTGTCTCTTGCTCTCTGCCCATTTGTGGCACACGGAGGTCACCAGCTGGTTCCTCTCTTGCTGTTGGCCTTGTGCGGTTCATTGAGGTCCAGATCTGACAATGGCACACCACTTCTGTCACAGGCCTGGTGTGCTGTCTTTCCTAGGTCACACCTAACCAAGACACTGAAGCCCAACTCCTTTCCAGGCCAGGGCTGCCCTGGAGATTGTCTCCCCAGGTTCTTCTCAAATGCATTTAGCCAAACTGAAATTTGTAGAAATTCAAGCAAGGAATGGACATGTCTACCTTGAGGTCCCTCAGCAAGTGTGTGCATTTCCAGCAGGAACAGAGGAAGGAGAAGGCTCCTGGAGTGCTTCAGTGTAATTGGATCTTGGGGACATTGTCCCAAAGGGCTAAGAAGTTTCCCACTGTGCCATTCCATTTCTGAACTTTTAATCACTTGAGGGAGTGCAGGAGTCCCACATATGGCATTGGTTTCAAATCAGCACCCCTGTGTAGAGATGCTCATCAGATGCTGCCTGAAATAGAGCAGAGACCAAGTGGGAAGGACAAACTTTGAGTTTTCTCTTCAGATCAGAAGTGGCATCTCAGCCGGGGCCCCTTAAACCACTGCTACTTTTTCTGGCCTGGATACCCTTCCTTAGCCGCAGGCACCCCCTCTCAACAGGTGTCTAATTAAGGTAAGTAAGGATTCTTGTAAAGGTCAACCTCGACCTTTCATTAAGCTTATAGGCATTCCTAGTGTCTGACTTGACTTTCTACAGTGACTGAACTTGAATAAATGAAGCAGTTCAGTGACATCACCAAGACTGGGGACCAGACTGTACCCCTTCCCGAGTCTGAAAACTTGGAATGTCAAGAGACAAGTTCTGCCAGTTCGAGCTCATGGGTTCACCTGACTTGGGAGACTGGCCCACAACCAAGGTGGCCCCATAACAATGACCTTCCACAGACTTGGGCAGTTTAAGGAGGAGATGGACACCATCATATGAGCGAGAGAAACCCAGAAGGATGCTGGCTCCTTCCACATGGAGAATCTCCTGTTGTTCCAGAGCTCTGCAAACATGGAGCAGGCTGTCTGGAAATGTAGTGAGCTCCTCCACGCCAGGAGCGATCAAGCTGGGACTGAAAGGCAGTGCACCAGTGTTGTTCAGGGAGGGAACAAGAATGGGAGAGGAGGCTGAACTGGATTACTGAGGGGCGTAGGCAGTGTTGGAGCAGAGTGACATGTTGAGTCATAAGTCTCGAGGACTGTTATGTCCATTGATGCCTGTGTGGATGCCCACTTAGAATGAAAGAAACCTAGCAGAATCAAACACATACACCTGTCTAAAAGAACTAGGTTCCCATAAATTGTGAGCCATATGGATTATGGCCACCCCTCAGTTTATCTTTAAGAAACATTAGATACAAACTATTAAGGACATATCAGAATTTCCAGAGTATAAAGTCACCTAGGAAATACTCCCCCTTTGTTGTATCTCTCTGGATACCATCTTTCCTTTTCCTTAAAGACTCAAGAGAATTTTCTATCTCCAAGAGAGCTTCTATGAGCCCTGTTCCCATCAATGCCCTCTGCCGAATCACCAAGCTTCCCCTCTTTACTCGGCAGTGAGCCCACCTAAGCCCAGGCCATGGGTCACTTGTGATCCTCTTAGCAACTGTAACACCCACATACTGGCTGGTCAACAAGTGTTTTGTGGCTGGATATTCAGACACAATTGTGGCTAGAGTTTTCCTGCCTGGTCCACAGTCAGGACTAATCTCTCTCACCTGCCAGTCCCACAGCCACTCAGACCCAACCAAGTAAACACAGAGACTTATATTGCTTACAAACTGTATGGCCGTGGCAGGCTTCTTGCTAACTGTCCTTATATGTTAAATTAATCCGTTTCTATAAATCTATACCTTGCCACATGGCTCGTGGCTTACCGGCATCTTCACATGCTACTTGTCCTGGCGGTGGCTGGCAGAGACTCCCTCTGCCTTCCTGTTCTTTTAATTCTCTCTGTTAGTCCCGCCTATACTTCCTGCCTAGCCACTGGCCAATCAGTGTTTTATTAGCAACACATTTGCCATACAGAACATCCCACAGCACACAATGGATAGAGTGACAGAGAATGTGGCTGGATATTCAGACACACTGGATAGATTGACGGAGAATGGATGTAAAGTAAATCAATAGGCGGAAGGCCATGGGCCTGGAGATACGAGAGATCTGGAGAGTAACTGAGTGTGCTTTCTCTGAGAAGGCTCTGGACCAAAGCAATGGTTTTGGCAGGTGTGGTGTCTCACACATGTAATCCCAGCACTCAAGAGGCTGAGGCAGGAGGATGGCCATGAGTTTGAGGCCAGCCCAGGTTAGCCTCAGTGAGAGTGAGACCTACCAAACAAAGACAAATAGACAAGCAAAAAACCACAAAGACAGAGACAAAAGAAGAAGGGAGGAAAGGAAGGAGGGAGGGAGGGAGGGAGGGAAGGAGGGAGGGAGAGAGGGAGAGAGAGAGAGAGAGAGAGAGAGAGAGAGAGAGAGAGAGAGAGAGAGAAGTTTTAAGGCAAGGATTCACAACTATGTCTCTAACATCTGGCACAAAGCAGGGGGAACACGAAACACACTTAGTCCCTTCTCTGAGTATTATTTCTGGTGAATTACCATACAGGATACAACATGAATAAAATGAGTGCTTTGTGTGTCATTTTATTGATCAAATGCATTTAATTATCAGATTTGTGACTTTGTTGTCTTTAAGCCCCAATTTTTGATATTGATTGTGTTGCTTTTTTTTCCTTGCAAAGAAAAAAAGCTTCTGTGAGCTTTCAGAACTGTCTTTAATCACTCCACCGAACTGGGGCTGCAGACCTGATGTCCTGGCCCTATGCAAAGAATGTTGGCCTTGGACCTAAGTATTTGCTTCAGTTGACAGAGAACACGCAGAATGGAAAGTAACAACCAGACCTCCCCTGTGACTGGTTTCGTTCTCCTGGGCCTCTCCGCCCACCCAACGCTGGAGAAAACCTTCTTCCTGCTCATCCTGCTGATGTACCTGGTGATCCTGCTGGGCAACGGGGTCCTCATCCTGGTGACCATCCTTGACACCCACCTGCACACGCCCATGTACTTCTTCCTGGGGAACCTCTCCTTCCTGGACATCTGCTACACCACCTCCTCGGTCCCCCTCATTCTCGACAGCTTCCTGACCCCCAGGAAGACCATCTCCTTCTCAGCCTGTGCAGTGCAGATGTTTCTCTCCTTTGCCATGGGAGCCACGGAGTGTGTGCTCCTGAGTATGATGGCGTTTGATCGTTATGTGGCCATCTGCAACCCCCTTAGGTACCCAGTGGTCATGAGCAAGGCTGCCTATGTGCCCATGGCCATCAGCTCCTGGGCAGGTGGAATTGTTGCCTCCATGGTTCAAACATCTCTTGCAATGCGGCTGCCCTTCTGTGGGGACAATGTCATTAATCACTTCACCTGTGAGATCCTGGCTGTCCTGAAACTGGCCTGTGCTGACATCTCCATCAATGTCATCAGCATGGGGGTGACTAATATAATCTTTCTGGGGGTCCCGGTTCTCTTTATTTCTTTCTCCTACATCTTCATCCTCGTGACCATCCTGAGGATCCCCTCTGCTGAGGGGAGGAGGAAGGCCTTCTCCACCTGCTCTGCCCACCTCACTGTGGTGATCGTCTTCTATGGGACCATCCTCTTCATGTACGGGAAGCCCAAGTCCAAGGACCCACTGGGGGCAGACAAGCAGGACCTTGCAGACAAGCTCATCTCCCTCTTCTATGGGGTGGTGACCCCCATGCTGAACCCCATCATCTACAGCCTGAGGAACAAGGATGTGAGGGCTGCTGTGAGGAATCTGGTGGTACTTAAGAAGAGCTCCACCTAGTGATGTTTGGAGGACAGAAATGCCCATAGTCCTGTGCTCCTCAGCTGTGCTCCTCCGTGAGTCTCTGAAACATGTTCTCCAAAGGAGGTGTATGTAAAAAGTGATGTCTGAAAATGGTATTTCCCGTGTCTTGGAGAGCTGGGCACAATTAAAATGATGAAACCTAAGACCTGCTGGGCATGTGCCTTACAGATGAAAATGGTATGCTGCCAGAAAAGGGGGGAATGGGGGATTATCTCATTCTCTACTGTACAAGTCTGAATTCACCTTTCTAAGCAGATTGCGACTCTGTTTGGGGACAAGAAACATGTATCTTGTGAAATCATCCATGGCTTTTGGATCCCAGGGGTATACTCCCATTTAAGTGGGGCCCAGCTAGTGTGATCTCTCTGCCCTGCTGTGCAATTTTCCTGACCCTCTAAGCACAAAGCCTGTGCACACCCTCCATAGCCCTCTGTATAGGGCATGGCAGCAGCTGAGTAAAGTCCAACTTTTATTTACCAGTTAACAGGATCTTAAATTTATTGTTATGAGTGCATGCATGTGACTAAACATTTTCGTATGTTTGTGTACGTATGCATGTGTTGTTGTGTTTGGGTGTATGTGCACACACTTGCATGCCCTTCCTTCAGAGGCCTGCAAAAGGTGCCAGACCTACTGGAGCTACAGTTACATGCAGTTGTGGACCGCCGGCCTTGGGTGCTGGGTCTTCTGCAAAGAGCAGGGAGTAATTATTTCCACTGAGCCATCGTTCCGGTCCCTGTAAGCCAACAATTTATAAGCACTGAAATGGGGAGGTTGGAAGGATGCTGGTGGAAGACAGGTTTCAGAGACAATGCAGAAGAGATGTCAACATTGTGACCATTATAAATCAGGGAGCTGGGAACTAACCAGGGTGTGTCCCGAAGGTCCTGGTGCTAACGCGGCAGGTGGGAAGAGAGATGACAACATTAGAAAACCACTGTGGTGTGAGTGTGAGATGTCCTCCACAGGCTCCTGTGTTGGAACACTCAGTCTCCAGACGGTGGCACTCTCTGGGGAGGGTGTGGGAACGTCAGGAGGAAGGGTCTGTCAGGCAGGAGGAAGGAAGACACTGGGGGTGGGATTGGAGGGTTATCACTTGGCCCTGAGCTCCACCAGAGCAGTCTCTGCTTCCTGACTGCTGACACGAGGTAACCATCTCCCTCACACTCCGGTTGCCCCAGCCAGGGGCTGCCTCTGCCCCCTGCCTTCCCAGCCATGGTGGACTGTACCCGCTCAAACCATAGCCAAAACGAAGCCTCTTCCACGCTGGAAATTCCAGCTATTTGGGAGACCGAGGCAAGAAGATTGCAAGTTCAAGGCTAGTGCTACTTAGTGAGAGACCTCAGCTCAAAATAAGAAAGTTCAAAATGACAGTGATGATGTAGGGACTGGGGATGCAGCTCCGTGGTCGAGCACTTGCCTGGCTAGCCCGGTGAGGCTCTGGGTTCCGTCCCTAGTTCAATCCCCAGGGTTGGAAAAACAGCAGCAACAGCAACAATGCTCTCTTCCTGACCTTGTTTCCGACCGGTACCTTGTCACAGGACAAGAAAGCTAACACAGAAGCAGAGCGGTGTGGAAACAGCTAAGTTTTGGGTGAGTCTTTTCCTTCTTTCCCGCCTTTGATGGTAAGATTTAAAGCCATAGAAAAGTCGGGGAACAAATCCAGACACTCATCTCCGGGGCCTGACAATGATCTGTCATAACCACTCTGTTCATCCACATCCCCAAGGAGTGCTTCTCCCTCTGGCTTTTTTTTTCTCTTTCAGTGTGAGGAAAGTGTGGAGAAATCAAACCCAGGACCTTGCACAAGCTGGCAGTCATTCTACTACTGAGCTACATCCCTGCCTTCCCTGCCCCGTTCCTGGGTTATTTTGATGCAAATCCCAGATGATCAGACGGTCTATATTTATATCTTTTGGTATCTGTCTCTAAAATCACCGGTGCCATGCTGTGCTGGCCAGGTTTATGTCAACTTGACACAAGCTAGAGTCGTCTGAAAGGAGGGAACCTCAATCGAGAAAATGCCTCCATAAGATCAGCCTGTGGGCATTTTCTTAATCAATGATTCATGGGGGAAGACCCAGCCCATTGTGGGTGGTGCCACTCCTGGGCTGGTGGTCCTGGGTTCTACCAAAAAGCAGGCTGAGCAAACCATGTGAAACAAGCCAGTAAGCAGCACCCCTCCATGGCCTCTGCATCAGCTCCTGCCTCCAGGTTCCTGCCCTGTTTGAGTTCCTGTCCTGACTTCCTTTGATGATGAACAGCAATATGGAAGTGTAAGCCAAATAAACCCTTGCCTCCCCAACTTGCTTTTTGGTCATGGTGTTTCATTGCAGCAATAGAAACCCTAACTAAGACACATGATAAAGTAATATACATACATATATATATAATATTATAAATATACCACTGATGCATCTAAAGCCCAAAATGATTCTTCTGTAACCCATTGTCCAGGATTCATATCTCTAAAAATGCCCCACTTGCTCCATGTTTTGTGAGTCTCATGTAGCCCAGGCTGGCCTCAAACTCACTATGGAGCAGAGGAAGACTTTGGACTCCTGATCCTCCTGCCTCAGCCTCCAAAATGCTAGAATCATAGTTATGTATCATCATACTCTATTCCAAAACTGTTATAGATGCTTTGTTTCAATCTGTTCAATTGAACTAGGAGCAGAATAAACTAAATATATATATATATATATATATATATATACAGTTTTTCTAGACAGGGTTTCTCTGTGTAGCTTTGGCGCCTTTCCTGGAACTCACTCTGTAGCCCAGGCTGGCCTCGAACTCACAGAGATCCGCCTGCCTCTGCCTCCCGAGTGCTGGGATTAAAAGCATGTGCCACCACCGCCCTGCTAGTATCTTAATCTATACTGCTCTGTTCTTCTTTTCTCTTTCCCCACTCCCTCCCTTTTTCTCATTCCCTCCCCTCGGGTCTCACGACCTGTCTCTCTCTCCTCCTGTCCCCATTAATTGTCCGAGGAGACAGTTGCCCACTAAAGGACACTAAAGTTTCTCATGTCTGCACTTCGTTGGTGACAGTTCTGTGTTGTCTGTGTCTTCATTTTCCATGAATTGGTGACTAGATCTAGAAATGAAGGGTTTCACTTAAGTGGAGTCACAGGTACAAGGCTCCAGGAACTATGTGGGACTGCGGTAGCTTCTGTGATGACTTTCCTGCTTCCAGGTCTGTCCAGGTGTCCCTGGTTCGACAGCCACTCTTCCTCCGCAAACCTGGAAACAGCCATTTTCTCTAAGAACCCCTTGTTTCCTTTAGTGAGGGATGGTTATTTAGAAATCACTGTCTGCCTGCTAGGCATGCTTTGTAGGTTGTCAAAGTTCGTCATGGTGGGAAGAGCTAGGGGAAGAATTTCATAATTATAACATGTAGAATGCTGCATGCGTTGCCGCTGCCCCTTAAGAGGGTAACAGGGCTGGAGACCTCCTGTTGTGACGTCACTCTGCGGTGGATTATTTCCATGGCTGTGGTGTTGCCACTTCAGAGAAGCTAATCACACACAGTCATGTAGACATGTAGCATGAACTCGAGGATTTCTGATCTGCGAACGCTCGGGGATGCTCCGAGGGAAAGCAGCTGTCCAGGCTTTGATCGTCAAATGAAGGGTTAATGGCTGACACTAGACCAGGCTCATTGCCCAGTCTAGCAAGGAGCTATGTCATAGACTGACACTGGATGTCAGCTAGTGCCTGATTCAGGACTTTGTATATCTTTTCTCCTTTTCTCCAAGCATAAGAAATACTATAGATTTCAAAAGCAAAAACGTTGGCCTACAGTGGCATTGAGGAAGGTGTTCCCACCAGTGAAGAAACCTCCCGCTCGCCACTTAGCTCTAAAATCCAGAAAAGACAGTGCTCACATCTGCATGCCCAGAGTCACGCCTTAGGCTTTTGCTGGGCATCCATTTCAGCCTTGAGCCTTATTAATGATCAAGCTGGAGTCTCCCTTTGAAGACAGACAGTTTCTACATTGTTTCTAAGAAAAGTAGCGCCTCAGAAAGTACAGATTCGAGATTAACAAATGCTTGGTGCTATAAAAGAAATTACCAGAAGAGCATAGCACATAAAATTACACAGCATCCACACTACTACTGATGATAAATGAGTACGTTTCTGGTTTCTGCACTTGGTGCTGTCATGTTTATTGTTGTTTTAGGAGAACATTCCCACTTATAAAAATGTTTGCTGTAAAATAGTATGTCAAATCACAGCAGCAGCAGCAGCTTCGTCCGCCTTATGTAACCACGTATCTGGAGTGCATCATGTTCTCTTGCACATAGTTCTGGTCCTCACGGCCCCTAAAGTGTACAATATGTATTGATAATGTTCCCAAGTGAGAGGTCACATGGGCTGACTGACCTGTAAACAAAACTAAAGTGTCCAGTGTAACCGGAGGCCTTTCTCGGTCCCACCCCGTCCTACAGTCACTTCTAAATGCAGAGGCTTAGATTAATTATAAATGTTTGGCCAATGGCTCAGGCTTATTGCTAGCTAGGTCTTACATTTAAATTAACCCATTTCTATTAATCTATGCATTGCCAAGTGGCCTGTGGCTTACTGGTTCTCTGACATCTTGTTCCTTGGGCACTTGGGTGGTGACTCTCTCAATCCACTCTTCCTTCTCCCTGAATCTCCGCTTGGCTTTCCTGCCCAGCCTTATTCTGCCTGGCTATGGGCCAAAACACCTTTATTTATCAACCAATGAGAGCAACACATATTCACTGTGGTGATATTTTATTTGTGCTGAAATGTGGTGATATTTTATTTGTGCTTTAATAAATAAAGCTTGCCTGGAGATCAGAGGGAATAGCAAGCCGTTTTAAGTAAACAAGAAGTCAGGCAATGGCAGCACATGCCCTTAATCCTATCACTTAGCAGGCAGGATCTCTGTGTGTTCAAGGCCACACTAGGGAACAGAGCCAAGCATGGTGACACAGGCCTTTAATCCCAGTACCAACCACAGAGTTCTGGAGGCCTGTACAGATAGGAAGTGACAGAGCTGGCCATGAAGAGGAAGATAGGCATCTGGACAGAGAGCAAATCAGATGGTAGAAGAGCAAGGCATTTGTGCATGGGCAGACAGGAAGTCTCTCTCTTGGGAAGCTGCAGAGTTGGTGAGGTAAGGTTGGCTGGTGGCTTTCCCTATTTCCCTGATCTCTAAGGATCTCACCCCTCTATTTGGCTCTGTGTTTTTTATTTAATAAGACCATTTAGAAATTCGTCTACATAGTCACGGCCTACAGAAAGACAATCCCACAGCAGTCCAGTGATGGTTATTGCTCATCAACCACCCCATGATACTTACAATCTCAGAAAGCAAGAACCAAGTGGTGGAAGCTGTAAACGATCTCTTCATTGAAGGTAACAGAGCTGAAACTGTGAGGAGGGTCTCCATCATTGTCTTAGTCGTCTTGTTGCTATGACGAAACACCCCAACAAAAGCAGTTAAAAGAAAGGACGGGTTCACTGTGGCTCACAGACTGAGGGTACAGTCCATTATGGTGAGGAAGCCATGGCGGCAGCAGTGTGAGGAGGCAGAGAGAGAGCAAGGTTAATGCTCAGTTTGCTTTCTCCTTTTTATCCAGTCCCTGCCCTCTGCCCACAGGATGGTGCCGCCCATAGTTAAGACGGGTCCTCCCACCTCAGTTCACCACATCCGATTCTCACAAGTATACCCAGAGCGTTGTCTCCTAGGTGTGGTGGTATTGTGTTCCCCAAAATATTGTGCACCCTAATAAACTTATCTGGGGTCAGAGACAGAACAGCCACTACATACAAAGGCTAGAAAATGGTGGCACTCACACCTTTAATCCTAGCACTCCAGAGGTAGAAATCCCTCTGGATCTCTGTGAGTTCAAGGCCACATTGGAAAGGCCAGGCATGGTGACACACGCCTTTAATCCCAGAAAGCAAGCCTTTAATCCCAGGGAGTGGTAGTAGAAAGCAGAAAGGTATATAAGGCGTGAGGACCAGAAACTCGAGGCATTTGGCTGGTTAAGCATTTGGCTGGTTAAGCTTTCAGGCTTCTAGAAGCAGCAGTTCAGCTGAGAGCCATTGGGATGAGGACACAGAAGCTTCCAGTCTGAGGAAACAAGACCA
>CABHPQ010172440.1:0-22137 GCA_902168405.1 Peromyscus aztecus
ACAGCCAGTGCTCTTAACCTCTGAGCCATCACTCAAGCCTCTAATTTCAACACATTCTTAAAGAATTATTATATGTATTATTATATACCAGAGCTAAAACAGATCACAGATTTAAATGCAAAACCCAAAGCTATTTTTAGATGTTAGAAGAAAACATAAAGGTGATCTTTGTGATATTGGACTAGACAAAGATTTTAGACACTATAAGAACCACAAACTACAATACAAAAGGCCAAGGGGGAAAAAAAAAGAACAAAACGTGTCTCTCCCAGAAACAAACTTTTGCATACAATGTTTCTATGACTTTAATTCAGAAATCCATAAACCATGCAAGGAATCAATCTTGCAGAAGTCTTCAGTAGACACTAGTTGCATATTGTATCACTCAATTCTGATATTATCTTCCCAAAAATAACATCACAGGTTGATGTCCCAGTCCTATGACAGTTATCAATGTCAGATGTAACAGTTGACAGTTACAAGCAGTTTGTGCCCTAAACTTCTGATTAACTGACTTTAAATCCAGGATCCCAGGATCCCAGGATTCCCTCCTTGGGTTGCCTCCATTCGTTAATGGCCTACAGAACTCAGGAAAAGGCTTCCTTCTCTATGTTCATTGGTTATAAAGGATACAAATGAACAGCCAGATGGAAAAAGTACACAAAACAAGTCATATAGGAGGGAGCGGGGAACACCCACACCCTCATTGGGTGTACACCCTTCAGAACTCTGGCCTTCTGAGATGTTTATGTTCCCTTTTGTAGACACAGTTTATTAAATAATTGGCACGTGATGATCAAATCAACTTTCAGCACCTCCAGAGGTGGAGCAGTAGAGTTCAAAGTCCCAAGCCTTGATTATTTTGGTGAACAGGCTAAAGCAGAAACCCTGAAACTAGGGAGCCTAAAGCTACCTAGGAGCCACCAGTAATCAAATTGGTACACAAAAATCATCACTTGGGAGGTGACAAAATTGTAGGAGCTGTATGTCAGGGAAAAAAATGAGATCAAATACAGTTTCTAAGAGCACTGATAAACTAGAGATAAGCTGGAGAGAAGACTCAGCAGTTCAGAGCACTGGCTGCTTTTCCAGAGGACCCAGGTTTGATTCCCAGCACCCACATGACAGCTCCCCATAGTTTGTAGCTTCCATTCCAGGGGATCCAACGCCCTCCTCTGGCCTCCATTGGTCCTGCACACATGCAGAACATAGACATACATGGAGGAAACATGTTCATACACATAAAAATACATTTTTTATTTCTATTTTTTGTTTCTTGTTTGTTTGGTTTTTGAAGACAGGGTCTCTCTGTGTAGCTTTGCACCTTTCCTGGAACTCACTTGGTAGCCCAGGCTGGCCTCGAACTCACAGAAATCCGCCTGCCTCTGCCTCCTGAGTGCTGGGATTAAAGGCGTGGGCCACTACACCTGGCCTATTTCTATTTTTTGAAACACAGTTAAAAGAATGAAAAGGCAAAATGCAGGCTGACAGTGCATTTGCAAAGTCCATCTGAGAAGAACTGTACAGAGAATACATAAAGAACTTCAGTCAGGCATGGTTGAAGCCTTTGGGAAGTAAACCTAGGTGAATTAGGAGCTCAAGGTTATATTCTGCTGCATAGTGAGTTCAAGGCTAGCCTGAGCCACACGAGACTCTAACTCAAAAGGATAAAGAAAAAACAAAAACAAACAACAAAAAAATAACTAAAAGTCAGATGGACAAAAGATTTGAACAGAAACTTCCTCAAGAGAAATATTCAGGTGGCAAATAAGTACATTAAACAAACCTGAGCATGACCTTTGAACCTTGACTCTACCCAGTTCTGCGATTACAGGTGTACACTACCACACTTGGTTCCATAACAACTTTATTTTCAAACCAGAAACAACCTAAAGGACCATAAATACATGGAAGAATACACAAATCATGGTAAATCCGTATAAGGAAATATTAGCACAGAAAAATAAAGTACAAAAACAAATGTATAATATGGTTGAGTGTCAATTGTGTTAAGTAAAGGAAGACAGGGGGAAATGCACATTGTATAATTCTTCAAAATTCTATATACTATAGCTTTAAATGATGCAGACTAGCCAGGCCTGGTGGCACTGCCTGTTGTCCAAGTACTCAGAAGGCTGAGACAGGAGTTCAAGGCGAATCTGATCTACTTCGTGAGACTCTGTTCCCACAAAAGATGCAATCTGAACTATAGTGCCAAATAAAGCTTGTTGAGATTTAGTAGCGGAGACGGAAGGGAGGGGAAGAGAACGGTAAAAAGTCATGGGGAACACTTCTCACCACAATGGGTTTCCATCTTGGTGACAAGAAAGACAAACAAGTGTGGCCGAGACACACAAGAGTGAGACAATTGTCACATGCGGCAGGGAGTTATTCCCAAAGCAATGGCTCCTCAAATAAAGGTAATGTGGGGGTTTTATTCAGGGAGTCACCCACACATGCTCATTTCTGAGCATGCTCAGTTGCAAGGTTAAGGAATACATTCCTGGGCATGCTCAGGTTAAGGTCATAATTTTAGAAGGAAAATAGTAAACACACTTTTAGCGTACTTAGTTCAGGATGGTTTTCAGGTTTGAGTGTTTGTTCTCTGGTTTGGTTTTAGTTTTTTGTTTATTTTGTTTATTTTAGCAGTCCAAGGGATTGAACCTGGGTCTTCTCACATGCCAGGCAGTGCTGTACCACTGAGCTACAGCCCCAGCATTCTTTCTACTTTTTATACTGAGACAAAGTCTGAGGTGCACAGACTGGCCTGGAACTCACTTTGATTCTTCTTGAACTTTCAATCCTCCTGCCTCAGCCTCTCAAGTAGCTGGGATTTCAGGTCTGCACCACCAGGCCTGGTGTTCAAACTGGTTTTAAAGGGTAGAAGTGACTAGAAAACCATCACAGTAATTAATCCAAGTAAACAGCAGTTGAGGTACCACAGTTAAACCCGAAGGGAGGAGCAGAGAATGATAATCTCTTTCGTTAGCACAGATAAGAAAATCAGCCAAGTGAACAAGTGAACAAGAAAACAGAATAGAAGAAATTGATAAGTTCTTTTGTTACCAAAGAGCTAGAGCAGAGGTTCTCAACCTTCCTCATGCTGTGACCCTTGAGTACAGTTCCTCATATTGTGGTGACCCCCCCCCAACCATAAAATTATTTTGTTGCCACTTCATAACTGTATTTGCTACTGTTATGAATCAAAATGTAAATATCTGATATGCAGAATATCTGATATGCCACCCCAATGGGGTCACAACCCATAGGTTGGGAACCACTGAACTAGCCGCACCTCAGCCTGTAGGTGAGGTGGCCTGAGGTCAGGGACACTTCTCCTGCAGCACCTTCCCAGACCACAAACCAAAACCCAGAAGAAAGGTAAAGGGGTGGTTTAACAAAACCAGAGCTGCAGAAAGAAGGAGGCTTGACAGACAAGCTAGGAGAAGAAAAAACTGGTGCCTCAAGTCGGTCCATTGAGACAGTTTATGAATGAAAACTGCATTCTGCCCAGGATGGCTTGAACCTTGAATGAAACACGCACACACTCTGCTTCTTCAGGCCAACAGAGAAGAAAGATTAACCTCCTTCTGTTACTATGGCTTTAACTTTGAGGTCTGCCCTGTGTGGCTCAAAACTCAGGATGGGTGCTGGAGATAGGAGCTGGCTAACTGCATTTAGTACCAGGAATTTATCTTTCAACATCTCTTAGCTTTGGTTCAGGAAGGAATAGCTAATTATATTTGCTGTCATCAGTTTATCCTTTAGATTGTGGCCAGTGTCTGGGCTGGCTGCACTTTCCCCAAGGTCCATGATTTGCAGGGGAGGGGTTGTTTGTTTGTTTGAGACAGGATTTCTCTGTGTACCTTTGGAGGCTGTCCTGGAACTCGACCACACTGGCCTCAAACTCACAGAGATCCGCCTGCTTCTGCCTCCTGAGAACTGGGATTAAAGTTGTGTGCCACCATCACCCAGCCCAAGGTCCATGTCTAATTTATCAGTGACAAGCAGATTGAGGATCGCTTGCTGAAATGCCAGTGTTTGTTCTTCTCTGTCTGTGATACTGAGGACAGAAACCAGGGCCTGGTGCATGCTAGACAAACACCATTCTGCCACTGCCCTGTGTTTGAAAGGGTTACTCTGTCCCTTTGAGAATCTGTCTCTTCTCCCAGCCCCCTAACGCTTTGCCAGTTCCAGCACTCCAGTCTGAAATCTAAACAGCAGCATAGAGGGTAGGGCCATTTCCCAAGAAGAGAAAACTCAGAACAGGGCTATGTAGAAATATTCACATGGGCTTTAAAAACTGATGGGGAATCAGAGGCAAACTAGAGATGTACCATTAAGACAATGGACACAGCATATGCCGGAGGCTGTGAAGCAGCCAAAGGGATGCATTAATTGCACACAGCTTGGGTGGACAGGTCTCAATGACATAGCTCTACGGAAAACAGTGAAGCAGTGAGGTGTGTCTTGAAAACCATTGAGTTACATTTGAAAGACAGGCCAGAGCTGTCCACTTCCTAAAGATGGGAGCAGACAGAAAGAACATCCCTCGGGGGAAAGGTGAACGGCAGTGGGCATCAGTGAGAAGCGGAAACAGACATGAGCATGAAGACGCTGACACACACTGAGGAGTTTCATGCTGCTAATCTCTGTTCTCAGGCTCCAAAAGTTATTTATTAAAGGAGAAGAAAATAATAAAAACACAAAGAGACAGAAGCCTCAATTCCTACTACTGTCTAAAGAATATACAGTTGTATTTCCATTTTAACTATTGTCTGAGATACCCTCTACAGAGGTTTCTCCCTCTCTTGGTTATCTTAATCTTATTAATATTCTGGTAGTGTCTTAAGTAAATGTCTTATTCCATCCTGGAGAGAATGCCCAAGAGTAAAGATGTGTGCCACCAAGCCTGGTTCCGTCCCCAGAACCCACCTGGTGGAAGGAGCAAGCAGCTCAACAAATTGTCCTGACTCCCACACACACTGTGCCACATGTGCAAACACAAACTAAATAAATTAAAATTCAATATGAATAAATGACCACCATACCCTGCTGGAAATGAGCGATTTCTACACTAACACTTCCGGGGGACAGCGAAGTGAAAGATGACACTCAGCACTGGCAGCCGTGAGAAATCCTTACACAGCAACTGAACCCTTCGTAAAGGAAGCTGTACACATCCTGCCTACTGTCCCCTTCATTTATCTTTGAATAAATAACTGAATCAGCACACCTTCGAGTAGTCAAGCCAGGGTCCAAATGGAGTCATCATCATTATTCCAACAAAATGGGAGAAAATACCACCACACCCGTAAGTTGTGAGTGTCCTCATCCAGGAGCAAAGCTGAGAGATCATAGGAGGATGGGTACGTGTCTCCCCCACTTCCTTCTATGAACATAAAATCCAAATTAAATCAGCTGCTGCCTTTGTGGGTGTTAGTTTCTTACTACTCACTTGGGTGGGCTAGAAGGGCCAGAACACACTTTTTCTGGCCTTTAATCCCTCTAACTCATGGCCTAACAGAAACAACTAGAATAAATATTTTCACTTCTCTTGTTTTGTTCACCAGCTTGTTCACTAAGTATTTGCTGAGCATAGGTATGATCTTAGGTGCTGAAATAGAGTGGTAGAAGAGTGGACCAGGAAAATAAATATGGCAACCCATAAATATTCACAAAAGACCAAGATTTACTTCAGTCTTCTTGTGTACAGCCTCAAAGGGTCCCTTCTCTCCTCAAGTGTCCAAACTCTCCGAAGAAGAAATAATGAAGTCCTCTCACTTTGGAGACATCAGGACAGGACTCAACCATACAAATTACTTCTGTAAAGTTTTCTCTATAAAAATCCCTCTATCAGATTAATGACTATCACTGAGTTCACACACAAAGCACACATTCGCCACATAGAACAGAAACTGTCACACATTGGCTTCTTCAACCACACTCATGCAAACTTATTTGAAAAAGCAGATTAGGTGCAGGTCATCACGTAAGTGTGAAGAGCTGGGCAGCAGAAAGCAGCCCAGGTCATCATGTAAGTGTGAAGAGCTGGGCAGCAGAAAACAGCACGCTGTCTTCATCCACTTTCCACCCCTTGCAGTCATGTCTCCTCGCAGCAAGCAGTGTTTCAGAGTGAAACTTCACGCACCAAGAGCCACGGGTAGGACAGAACGCACAAAGACAGAACGCTCGTTGTCTCACGTATTCTGTATGCTTCACGCCAGTACACAGAAAAGGACCTCACCAAAATACTACATGCACCCGGTTCTTCAGATTAGATCAGAGTATAAAATAGAAATGGAGTAGAACGGTATTTTTTTAATTTTAATTGTAACTTACTTGATTTTAATTTTTAAATGATACATAATAATTGTGCACATTTGTGGGGTACAGCACGATATTTCAATGTAGGTATAAAACGTCAGTGATCCAGTCAGAGTGAGTGGTCAGTACCTCTATCCTCTCAGGCATTTGGAAACACCCACAGTCCTTTCATCTAGCTATTTTGAAATTCACAATAAATTGGTAGCCATACAATAATTACTGATCATTATTGTAGCACTCCAGGCAAACCGTTAACCAACCTGGACCACTCCATTCCTCTCCCGGACTCTGTAACTATTGCACTGCTCCCTACAACTACAGCACAAACCTGCTTAGCTTCCAAACGTGAGTGAGAACAGGAGGTGTGTGTTTTTCTTTCTAGTTGATCGCCATGTAACATGTGAACATGGCAGAGTTGCATTCTTCTTTGTGGATAAATAGTTTTCCACATATCATTGACAGAGATGGAAGAGACGGGGGTGAGGGAGCCAGCGTGAGTTTTTACAGCCATTAAAACAAACTTTATCTATTTCATTTGCCCAGATCTAGGCTTTAAATGGCTAGCATAATACTTACTTAAAGAGTCTCCAAGAAAGCCCAGCAGGAAAATGTCAACCCCCAGGAGGCTACGCTAATCCTCTGTCTGATGGCATATCATAGTAGGTTTGGTGTTTGTGAAGCATACATTTGTGAACAAAGATTTCCCGGGCCAGGTCCCTCTTTTTAAAGACACGTGGCAGAGCCAAGGCCCAGGACATAGTGGCATCCGTCAGTGTATGGTCTTCTTACAAATCCACTGCAAAGGCACTTCACAACTAGAGGCTTGAAGGCCAGCTCTGTGGATGGCACCGCATCTCTGTATCTTGCTGTTAGAAGCAATCCTGTAAGCAATCAGAGGTGTCGGTTGCTTTTGGTAACGTGCACAGTTGAAGGCTTGAAAGTCATGAAAGAAAAGAAGTTGAATCTGTCCCCTTCTCAGATCCCTCAGGTCTTTCTCTGCCCCTTGAAAATGTCACCACGTTTTTTGACCTTCCTAGGATCACCACTGTTCATTCCTGACTTTGTTCCTTGTCGTCTCGCCTTTTCACTCTCTGCTGTCTGTTGTGTTTGCCTTCTGCTTCCTGAGGCCCCCCCCCCCCCCCGTTTTCCCTCCCTTCCTCCCCTTTTCTCACGCCCTCACTCCTCAAAGACTTTACCGTAAGCTTAGAACTGGGCCACCTTCCCATCTCCAGCTACCATTGTTCCTCAAGCCGATCCAGTAAAAGTCCGTGCCCAAGAGCTCTCGGAACGGGATCTGAGAGAGAGAGAGATTGAAGATGGTGAATAAGGACGACAAAGATGCAGAACACTGGAGACCCCTTGAGGGAATCAAATAATCATCCTTATACTCTCTCAGAACTGGGTGAGGACCTCATGCTTATGTACCCCAAAATTCATATATTGAACCCCTAACTTCCACTGTGATGGTATCTGAGTTAATTAGGCTTCCGTGAAGTCATAAGGTTGATGTTCCCATGATAGGATTCTGTGGCCTTAAAATAAGAAGAGACCAGAGCTGAAGCTCGCTCTAAAGCCAAGGAAAGACACACATGGAAGAGTTGAAAGGGGCTCTGAGCAAGAACCTTGACTTTTGGAGCCATCCTGGTCTCCAAAGCGGTAAGCGGCTGCTGTTTAAGCCATCCTCTCCAGGATTTTATTACAATGACCGAAGCTGAGACGATCACCCCAGATAACTAATCCCTCTTTCAGCTTCCGATTTCAACGGGGCTCTGAGTTCTAACAGAAATCTGTCTATTGCAAAGAGCCGCTTCCCAGCCCTGACCTTTAGTTCACAAGCCCATTCTTACAGTGTAACAGATAAGACATTGCCACAGTTCTGCCTTCCATCGCGACTTCCTTTCTGATTAGATGGAGCCTGATAGGCATTCAACAGAACGAAGCTCAACCCTGATTCGGAAGCACTCATCTCACTCATCCAATACACCACCTACAGCTAAACTCAAAGCAATGTGCCTGTGTGTCCTCGCACTAGACTCCCATTTTTCAAATCTTTAATCTTGTATTTGACAAGGGGGTCAGGAGGACGGAAAGGCAAGGGGCCTTAAGGTAGAATTAAGCTAAGTGCTCCCGCCTGTGTGCTGTGCTATGTGTGGTAGACCAAGATAAACGATGCCTTGCTCTGTACCATGGTACAATCAAATGAAGATGTCTATGCCCTGAGGGAACTGCCCAATGCATTAAACAGAACAAAGAATAAATCCAAGAAGATTAATCTTGTTGTAAGGTTGAGCATTCACATAATGAATAATTGCATTTTCAATATTTTCCAGTGACAGCTTAATTAATTGAATTTGGGTTGAATTACTTGAATGACCTTTTTATGGTATTTTAGATTAGCCTTGGTTGAACAATTTCCTTTGGAGAAAATAGTCTTTTATTAGGAATCGAGAAAGTCCAGTGAAATTCCAACTCTGTTGTTATCATGACGCTACTGCTACTAAAAGTCCCATTTGCCTGTCATTTTTGTTCTATTCCTGCCGGATAGTGGCTGAAGAGAAGGAGTGTATGGGCTCTGCTGTTGATGGTCTTCACCTGACCGCAACCTCACCAGCAAAAGAAAGGGCTCTGCTCAAAGTCCAGTGAAGAATCAGCTCTCTCTCCATGCCCAGGGACGGCAGACCCCTGAAAACCTCCTGGGCTCTTTACTCAGCCCGGAATCTCCTCTATTTTCTCTTCGCTGGGTTTCAGGTTTTCATTACACACACAAAGGCTTGCAAGATCTGGGCCCTGCCAACCACTAATCCACCAACTTCCAGCCCCATCAACCTTCTTTCTGTTTTTCTCTAACAGGCCAAGAACATTCTTGCCTGAGGGCTTTGCACAGCGTTTCCTTCTCCCTGTAACACCCTCCCCCAGGATTTTCACGTGTCTGTCACCGTGCAGGCCTCGGTCCAGCTTCTGAGGGGTCCATGTAAAACAGTGCCCACAATCACTGTTACCTCCAACTGCACATTGTCTCCAAAGCATGAGTTAGCATATTTGTTCCTGGCTTTGTGTCTTCTGACTAAATATAATCACGGTAATGGCAAGAACTCTTGCTTACAATCTGCCCAACACCTTGAGGAAATATAGGAAACTCTATCCAGCAAGCACTTCTGGAGCAGTAGGCTGTGGAGTCAGGTGTCGCGACAGGAGAGGCAAAAGCCTCCTAAACATAAATCTCCGCCCCTTTTGCCTCGCCAGAATCCTAAGTGCACATGCAGGATAGCAAGGAAAAAACAAAGGAGAGGAACTGGGATGAAGTGGCATTCCAGTGTTCCGGGGTGGCTTGAACCTTCATGCGTTTCTAAGCTCACTTGCTAAAAAGATGACTTGAATTAAAAGAGAAAAGTGTGTTGTCGGCTTTCTCCCTGGCTCTCTAAGAAAATCTTTCGTTTCTTGGGCTGGGGCTGGGTTTCGGTGGTAAAGCGATCATCTAGTACATACAGGGCTCTGGATCAATCTCCCTCACCATAAGAGAGAAGGAAAATATTCATTGTATTTTCTCATCAGCTCCAAAGGAGGAAGCGGACTAATAAAGAGCACGTCCATTAACTCCCTGCTTGCGCTGGGTTATTATGTGATGCTAAGCCACTTGACCAGTACTTTCTCCTCAAGATGAACCCAGATACTCAAAATTTTCCCCATATCACTCATACTTAAAGGGCATCCCGTGTGGAAAATGCCTTCAAACACAGATAAAATTCTTTTTCTGTTTTCTGATTGCTTCATTGGAGTGCGTGGACACGTGTACATGTGTCTGACTGAAGAAACATCCTAAAAACACCCCCAAGGGTGTTACTCAGGACTCTTATCCCGTGAAGAGAGTGCGAAATGGGACACGTGGGTGTTGTGTCACTTCCGGAACGATTAACGTTTGCTTGAAAGGAAAAAAATGCGAAAACTAAAAATAAGAAACAAAGATGTTATTTTTAAATTTTAATTAAAAAATTAAACCAAATGCATATTTTTCTTTCCCTTTCCTCTTTTTCTAAGGTCAATGTTTAAACTTTAAACCGGGCTTGGTGGCACATACCTTTAATCCCAGTGCTCAGAAGGCAGAGGCAGGTGGATCTCTGAGTTTGAGGTTAGCCTGGTCTACAGAGTGAGTTTCAGGGCAGCCAGAGCTACATAGAGAAACCCTGTCTCAAAACCAAACAAACAAAAACCATATATATTGCACATACAATCTATTCTATACTATATGCAAATATATGTATATATACACACAACTTATAGGTAATACTTTTAATTAAAATGAAACTATCTTTAAGGCACAAAAGTACATTCCTTAAGTTTCCAAATTAATATGGTCCATGGAATGCATCTGAGCTATTTTAATACATATTGAGGAAAGCCAGTCACACAAAAGAACTATTAAGTAGTCAGATGTTTTGATGGATCAACACAGTTTTAATGACTAAAACATAACCAAGCTGCCCAAAGAAAAATAATGGGTGTGAATATAATCATAGCTCATAATAATTAAACATGGGTAGAATTTTATCTTAAGAGTTTGAAGCCGGGCGTTGGTGGTTAATCCCAGCACTCGGGAGGCAGAGGCAGGCGGATCTCTGTGAGTTCGAGACCAGCCTGGGCTACCAAGTGAGCTCCAGGAAAGGCGCAAAGCTACACAGAGAAACCCTGTCTCGAAAAACCAAAAAAAAAAAAAGAGTTTGAAAAGATTTAAACAATATTAGAATAAATCAGAATCTTAAATAATCTCTAAAAATAAAATATTTCACAAATTTTAACAATTACCTAAAATAATTTAGCACTAGATGGAAGAAAAAAAGTGAAATAGCGTCATCTGCTCACAGCACATAAGACATAAGGTGTCAACGAACTCTAGGTACACAGGATGTGTGTTTCTAAACAGAATGTCTCCTGTTTTCAAAAACAAGAAAAGAATTTTCATGTGAAGTGCTTACAGCAATGTATGTAGGTGTCAACTTGAAAAAAAGTAAGTTTCCCTGAGGTCTTAAAACAACGGGATTTGCTGCTTTAGGGGAGCCTTAAATAAACCCGAAAGGACATTGAGTGGTAAAGAAAAAAAAAAAAACATGATTTGAAAATAATTGTAACCAGGCTCAGGACAGGGCTGAAAAGAAAAGAAGTCAACTAAGTTGTTTTTTTTGTTTGTCTGTTGTTTGTTTGTTTGTTTGTTTGTTTGTTTTAAATAATAACCATATAGCCTCAGTTTGTAGCAAATTAATTCTGAGGGAGTATTTTACACCAAGGGAATGCCAGTTTAAAACTTTTAAATTATTTACTTATTTATGTTAGGGGAAGTGGGGCAAGCCACAGCACGCACGCGTGGAGGTCAGAGGACAGCGTGCAGGACTCAGTCCCGTCCCTCTGTGGCATGGGTTCCAGGGATCGAACTCAGGTTGTCAGGTTTGGTGGCAAGCACCGTTACTCACCGAACCGTCTGGTTGCTCTGAAAGTTTTCAGTTTTAATAGGCTTGTGTAGCTGCAGAGTCTCACTCTGTAGCCCAGGGTGGCCCAGAGCACATGCGTCTCCTGCTTCAGCCTACTGAGTGGTGAAACAACAGGCACGTGCCACCAGGCCCAGGTTTTTGTTCTTAAATGTGGTCTTTGGTAGATTTCCTGACCATGCATGAAACTGGGAATTTCATGGGAATTTCATGGGAATATTGCTCATACCATGATATAGTAAGCAAGTCTTGCCTTGAGAACAGTGGGAGAGCGCACTCTACCAACCCACCGTTTTGCTATAGAATTTGACAAAAGGTGGAGAAAGAAAAAAAAAAGGAATCAAGCAAGAATCCACGAGAATATGGAAAGAAACTTATCAGCAGCTGTTACTAAATCCATCAGGGGCACTCGACACCCTCCAATGCCGACTGGAACCCAGGGCTCTGGGGTTAAAGCAGTCTCATTTTGGAAATGCAGCTGACTTAACTCTAGCAAGTGTTCTCTCCTGTGGGTACAGGAGCCAGGAAACATAAGGAAAGAAAGGTAAACTACCTCTAGAACCCCCTCCTCCTCTGGGCAGAAAGACAGAGACAGCGCCAAGTCTTAGCCCTTCCCAAACTCTTTAGCGCATGGTGTGATTTATGTTACGGCTGCCGCTAATTCTCTGTGGCCAATTCTCACTTGTCTTGTGGTGTGACTCACTGATGCTGTGTCTGTAGCTTGGGAGGCAAACTTTTCCAGCCAATTGCTCACTTTTGCTATTGACTTCAGTCAGATTCTCAAAACAGCTATAGAAAAAGGAAACCAGTTGCTACAAAAGTTCCCGAAAACAAGGCTATAAAGTTCCAAAAACCAAGGCTATTCTTCCCCTGCGTAGTGAAAGATTCCAGTGTATCTCTTCCACTTTGGCTTAGAGACGGGGTGAAGGAAAAGCAAATCTCTGAGGAAAGGTTTGGAGTTCAGATCCTTCCAGGATTTCAAGTGTATAAGTGTTCTTTTGAGAGAAAATAAACTAAATTTCTCATCTATTCTCAAAATAGGAATTAGCAAACCAGGTGTGTAGTGAACTCCTTTAATCCCAGTAGGTTAATCTGAGAAGAAGGCTGTATCCAGAAAATCATGAATTTGAAACCAGCCTGGGCTACAAAATCCCTACCTTTCAATTACTAATTAACTATTCTCTGTGATTTGATTTTATTTCCCCCAAATTAAAGCAAAGAGTAATATCAAAACAAACAAAAAAAAATCAAGACGTTAACATGAAAAACCAAACTAAGATTTCTTACTTTCTTTTTACATGTAATTGTAATCAAGCCTGGTCAAGTTTGTGCCAGGATATCAACTCCTCACACTGCTAACCTCCTCTAGGACCAGCAGAAGTATGTATGGAGAGGGAACTTAGGAAACGGGACCCCCAATTTTCTCTCCTTCTTAACTCAACCTCTGGACAGTTTCCAGTTGAGAATCTACTGCATTCCAATGAATGAAAAGAAAACAAACACTCAGGTGAGGACATTAAGTCCCTAGCGTGGCCCTTCTGTCCTGCGGTCCCTCTCCTTTCCTCCCTCCACAGACTGTAGAAATCACTGCTGCCTGGTTGGGCCGTGTGTTTCATGACCTAATACCTTTTAACTAAGTCTGTGTTTTAGGCCTAGTTCTTTGCTGAAATGCTTGCCACCCTCTCAGCTCACACACACACACACACACACACACACACACACACACACACACACACAGAAGGCTGAGGCAGGAAGATCACAAGTTCAAAGCCATCCTGGACTACATAACAAGAGCTCATCTAAAAGGAAGGAAAGAATGGGTGAGGG
Organism: Peromyscus aztecus; assembly: GCA_902168405.1. Classification (NCBI taxonomy): domain Eukaryota; kingdom Metazoa; phylum Chordata; class Mammalia; order Rodentia; family Cricetidae; genus Peromyscus; species Peromyscus aztecus. The sequence continues at coordinate 13,632 of CABHPQ010172440.1, forward strand.
GAGAGAAAGAGAGAAGGAGGGGGAAATAGCTCTCTATTTTCTACATGTTTTTATTTACCACTTCCTGTTCATCCAGAAACGTAAGGAGATGTGAGCCATTGTCTTCACAGAATTCCAAACTAGAATTCCAATCCCTTTTCTCCACTGAGAAATAGTAACAGTGGCTACCATTCTTCATCCAGAAGTTGGGGCAGCTGGGGCAGTGGGCACACACAGAGTCCTTGGAGCCTAGAAGGAAGAGGACACAGCTCACATCTTTTTGGACCAAAGTAAAAGGGAGGTATAAGAAAACATGGCATCTCCAGTATCTATCTTGCCCTACCCTTTTTCAAACTAAAGTTTAAGGAAATCCATAACACACGGCCTCAAACTGAATGGTCCGCAACATCCAGCTCATCAGTTCTGATGTACACACCGCTAAGCAAGCTTGGATTCTGACAGAAGGTCTGGTCTGCCTGAGGATTGCAGAGTGCACAGTACACTGAAAATCATCTGTATGCATGTGATACATACACACTGCATAAAGGATGCATGCATCTGCATGGCACATATCTGTGCACTGTGTGTATATCCCCAATGCATTCACTGTATAGCTACATGGGTACATCCCTAATGTATGACTGCATGGGCAGAACCATTCAAGATGTCCAGCCTCAAGACAGCATGCCACGATGTGTACTGGAAAAGGAAACAAACCAGAAAGAACCAACAACAGATGTGATCATCTGGAGCCAATAGAAATTGGAAAGAATTTTTATACTCAGGAAAACTGACTTACTTGAATATATATATATATAATTTTTTTCTGACAGAAAAGCACATCAGATGCTAAAGTGAAAAGAGCTAGACTTCTCCTTGCTGGGTTTTTCTAGAAGATACAATCCTCATTCTTTTAAAGCACTTGAAATGAGTGGGCACTGTGGAAACATCTCGGGGACTTCAAATAAGGTTCCACAATCTATTGGTTTTCTCCTTCCACGAGACACATTTGCATAAACTCACCATAAGCCGTTCTGCCATGGGACCATGAGAGCACATAAATACATACAACTGTGGTCAGACTACATATTCTAGACTGGGAGCTAGAAAGTGGGAAGAGCTTTCCTTGTCACGTAAGGACTACGTCACTTCCTGTGGGGTCAGCAAACTGAAGTGTTAATTGCATTTTGTGGACTTGCGCCTTTTCCAGACAATTGTGGTATAATCAGCCTGGATCAGAAAGTCCCAACTTTCTGGGAGTTTCTCTGCAGAAAGTTACAGTCTGAATACAATGTGGAGAGAGGGACTGAATCCTTAGAATTCTCTAGTAGAGTCTGTAAAGCTCTGTCACTGACAGTCATCTTGCTTTTCAATATAGAATGAAAGGTTAGTCTGGGGTGAAGTCAGCACTTACCACAGCACAGGATCCGTTGGTACATCAGCAAGCTCATGAGAATGAGAATCATGGTCAAAAGCCCCAAAGCCACTGTCACAAGGCAAGAAAGACTTCGGGGCCCGCGTAAGACAGCTGCAGAGACACAATCCAAAGCAAGACCCTAAGCCAGACATAGAAACTCAGGCAAGAATCTCAGATGTCTTGAAGCAATTCCACCTCGGAAAACAGAGACCCAGGCCACATAGGTTTCTTTGCTAGTTTGGTCTGGCACTTGCTCTCGAGTTAAAGGAAACTCTTGCCTTTGGGATTGTGGCTTTTATGCTCGCACACTTGGATAGTGAGCTAGGATGTAGACAGTCTCTGCCTCTTGGGAACTGAAGGACAATTTGGCGTATTTACCAAAACTGCAAAGCATTTGCCTTTCATCCCAGCAATTTCTCCTAGAGAACCATTTTTCTACGGATACTCACACAAGTGCAAAATACCATACTTATAAGGCAGCAACATCCGCCTATATGAAGAAAAGGCTGAATGTCTAAATCTATCAACTAAAAATCTAAATTTTTATCAACAAAAGACCAGCGAAATATATTTATATCCATGAAATATGTAGCTTCTGAAGAGGGATTTTTTTTAAGCCAATGTGAAATGATTTTTAAATGTATAACTAAGAGAAAGACATATTCCTCAGAACAGGAGGTGCTTGATATCACTAAAGTCTATCCAAGATCACTTCTCTGTCTTTCGGCTAAGATCAAACGTGGAAGTCCATCCAGGCATTCCATAGTGTTTTCCCTTGTAGAGAGGAAATGGGAGGTTGGTTAGGAGCAGAAACAGAAGCGAGATACTTTCGCTTGTTTTCTTTTGTATCCTTCAAATTTTAAACAAATAAAATTTAAAGTGAAATGAAATAACCTTCATCTCAGATGAAGATGATAAAACTCCACCTTGTTTTGCATCTAACTATTGGAAATATAATAAGAATAGGTTGGCCTTGTGTTTAAGGATGGAAGCATTGTGTCATATAAACTATGACTACACAGCCTCTAAGAATATTGTATTTCTAGTTTGAAAGTGAAAATATTTTTCTCAGAGTTTTGTTTAAAAAATCACAGATGTCTTATAGTTTAGTGGTGTGGAAATTATGTGTAAAGAGCAATTGTAAAGATTTTTTTTATCTCTTTGGTTATTTTTAAATAAAACAATTGTTTTGAAGCTGGATATGGTGGCTCATGACTATAATGCCAGCACTTGGGACGTAGAGGCAGAAGGGTCAGTAATTCAAGGTCATCCTCGCTATACAGCAAATTCGGGGCCAGCTTGGTCTACATGAGACTGTCTCAGAGTCAGAAAGAGAATTCAATTTTTCTAATTTAGTCTCATGTACCTACTCAAATATTAGATAAATTATTCTTATACACTTGTATCCATGAAGAATTCTCAGTTTCTTAAAGTAATTTCACAATGAGAGGGATTCATAAGAGTTTAGTGTGATAAATATTTTGATTCATGAATCCCAAATCACCATTTGGCATTGTGCCACCATTGTGGCATTATATGACACAAACCACAACGAACAAATAGATTTCACCCTTAATCCCAGCACTCGGGAGGCAGGAGCAGGCGGATCTCTGTGAGTTCGAGGCCAGCCTGATCTATAGAGTGAGTTCCAGGAGAGCCAGGGTTACATAGAAAGACCCTGTCTCAAATAAATAAATAAATAAATAAATAAATAAATAAATAAATAAATAAATAATGAATAATAAATAAATTAAATAAATATAAAATAAATAACTAATACACCAGATTTCTGGCATAGATGACGTTGTTTAATTTATGGTTCCCCCACCTCACCTCCCACCCAAAACAGGGTTTCTCTGTGTAGCCCTGGCTGTACTGGAACTTGCTCTGTAGACCAGGCTGGCCTCGAACTCCCAGAGATCCACCTGCCTCTGCCTCCTGATGCTGAGATTAAAGGTGTGTGCCACCAAGCCCACCTGCAGAGATGACTTATTAATGAAATTAAAAACCCTCATTTGTAGTTGTTTGCTAAATGAAGAAAAAAAGGTATCAAATTATATTTGTATTTGAGTAGCCACCATCCAACTTAAGAACATAAGTAAAACAAAAATTTTATTTTATATATATATATATATATATTACTTCCAACTATTTAGGTTCTTTACTTAACATATAGTATTGTATATAACATATATTATTAAGTTCTATACTTCAAATATACATTTCTTTTGACTTAATATTTCTGTTCCTCACAAATTAGAGCATATATAATAGAGAAAAACTCACATATATAAAGATGCATAGTTCTATATAGTTTTATAGAAACAGAAATGCCCATGATTTAGAAAATATGGCAATGTTTTCAAAGGGTGGCATTAAAAATTGTAACCAAAAAAAGGAAAACATGATGAAAGGTTGTATAACAAACAGGAAAGTCTATAAAACTACAGAAGAGAATATATCTTCTGCTAGTCACCTGCTTGAGATGTGAAATCAAGTATTAATTCTGGCATTTACATTGGTCCCTGTCTCAGATGGGGATCTGCACAGAGCATGTTTTTGGTGGGTGTTGGTGCTCCCTGACCCCCCCACCCCAGATCACAGGACCAGCCATCTGCAGAGCTCGTCATTTTTATTCCCCATCACCAGTCAGCTGCAATATGAGAAGGGGGGGGTGACAGGAAACAAATCCACATGCGTGGATCCATTTCTCCTCTCAAGAAGTCTTACCATTGCCCCTCAACAAAGCTGTTGCTTTCTCCACACCATGGCTAGGGAAACAGAGATGGTAGGATCTCAATAGCTAAAGTAAATTGCTCCAAGCTTGACAGCAGACAAAATTCTCTCGCAAAGCTCTTACTTGTTTAGATCAGGATCAGTAAAGAACAGCATGCTTATCTAGATGTATAAAAATCTTAAGAATAAAGAAAAAATTAACCAAAAAAAAAAAAAAAAAAAAAAAGATGGCTTTACCACTGCTTGGCATTAGCATCGCAGAAGTGCCTAGAAAAGATCACAGCTGCGCTCCACACCAAAAGTCCATATCCCACATCGGCACTGCAAACTGAACCCAAAAGTATCTCTTCAAACTGTCCTCAGTTTCCTGCTCTCCTCTCCACTCGCCCTCGGCCCAGGCTTCAGTGCTGATGTGGTTCACTCACCTTTGGGCTTCCGTCTGGACTCCTCTTGGACTTGAGGTGCAGCCGGCAGCTCCAAGGTGTAGTAAACCGCGCTGTCAGACATCTCTACCAAGGGCTGCCACACTCAGGCGAGAGCGTTGAGCGAGCGCAGGGTGAGAAGACGCACCGGTGAGGAAATGGCCCATCCTGTAAAACAGCAGCAGGAAACCTGACAGAAACAGAAGCATTTCTTCAGGAAATGATTCAAGTTCTAGGGCTGCTAGAGAGCGTAATATTCAAATTGCTCTTTTAAGGGGCGACTGTAGCACACTCCTTAGATGCTCGATAGGCACACTCGGACTCCCAATCTCATCTTGCCCTGCTGGGATAACAGTGTTCAAGTCCAGAAGTTTCCGTATGGATTCAGCACTAAAAATGAGGAGTTCCTAGACTTCCCTTCTAAAAGAGATAGACACCAACTAGAGCTGATGCCATCATCTCGGGGACCTTCTGAGTAGTGATGAATGCCTGTGTGATGAGCTGCTGGCTGCATGGGCCTATGTCATGGGAGAAACCGATTCCCATGTATTTTGAGAGTGTGACACAGCACTATCTAGCCCAGAACATTCTTCCAGGTTGTGTTCACCTTTATTCCTGTGATAAAACATCATGACCAGAAGCTACTTGTGGAGGAAGGGGTTTATTTCATCTCACTTCCATGTAACAGCCCATCACTGAAGGAAGTCAGGGTGGGAACTCAAACAGGCAGGAACCATGCCTGTTTATTCCCCATTACCAGCCAGTTGCAATATGAGAAGGGGTGGGGAACAGGAAACAAATCCACATGCGTGGATCCATTTCTCCTCTCAAGAAGTCTTACCATTGCCCCTCAACAAAGCTGTTGCTTTCTCCACACCATGGCTAGGGAAACAGAGATGGTAGGATTTCAACAGCTAAAGGAAATTGCTCCAAGACTGACAGCAGACAAAATTCTCTCGCAAATACACCATGACCTTTTCTCATTGCTTTATCTTTCTATGCAAAGACAATTACAAAGAGAAATGAAAACTAATGAAGTATCAGCAATTGATTTCTAGTAGGAGAAAATAAAAATAATAAAACTAATTTTTTAAAAAAGCCAATAAAAACTCAAGTAAGAAAAACATGGGAATTGAAAAACAGATGAGATCATTGTCCTGGCTAGTTTATTGTCAACTTGACACAGGCCAGAGTCATTTGGGAAAGGGGATTCTCAACGGAGAAAATGTCTCCATAAGACTGGCCTGTAGACAAACCCGTAGGCATTTTCTGAATTAGTGACGGATGTGGGAGGGCCCAGCCCATGTGAGCGGTGCCATCGCTGGAATGGTGGGCCTGGGGTGTATAAGAAAGCAGGCAGAGCAAGGCAGGGGAAGCAAGGTAGTAAGAGCATTCCTCTGCATCAGCTCCTGTCTCTAGGTTCCTGCCTGTTTGAGTTCCCACCCTGACTTCCTTCAATGATGGACTGTTACATGGAAGTGAGATGAAATAAACCCCTTCCTCCACAAGTAGCTTCTGGTCATGATGTTTTATCACAGCAATAGAAACCTAAGACAATCGCTAAATTGAATGAATAAAGACAGAAGAGGAGAAAGAGAGAGAACCAGGGACGGTTAATGAAAACTAATAGAGTTGTTTCCAGCCATGACAGAGAGAGAGAGACAGAGTTGTGGTCTCTGAGAAAAGAGAGTTACTAAGGTGAATACAACTCTGCACCCTGGCCCCCATGGGTCCTTTCTGACTCAGAACAGGAAAGGAGTCCTAAACGGGGCAGAGGTCACACTCACCAAGCTAGCATTGCCAACTGCTAACGTGGCTGGAATGTGCACGGCCCAGGAACTGATAAGAGCTATGCAGAGGGAGGGAGGTACCTGAAAAACTGCAGAGGAATCCACCACAGGTGGGACTGAAAACTAGGATGCTCCTTCATGAAATAAAACTGCGTCTCGTTAACACGGCCCGTCCCTGCACAGCAAAAAGCTGAATGTCAGACCAGAGATTTCGTAGTGCTTGCTAGTAACACACACACACACACACACACACACACACACACATACACACACACCCCTAGGAAAACAGCAGGAAGGTCCACCAGCGACCTAGCCACAGACATGAGGACAAATATTGACACCCTTAAAAGGGAAAAAATATCAAATTTAGTTTATACTTGTAATCAAATATTATTCAGTGGTAAAAGGGAAGGAAATTCTGTTGTGTGCTGTGACTGGTGTGGTGGTGTGTGCCTGTAAGTCCAGCACTGTGAAGGCCGAGGCAGGAGGATCATGAGTTCAAGGCCAGCCTGGCCACACAGTGAGTTTGTGCTGTGATTTGGGTGCATTAGTTGATTTTCTTATTGCCATGTCCAAACACCTGGCAGAAGCCTGTTGATGGAGGAGGGCTCATTTTGGCTCACAGATGAAGGGAATTCGGTCCCTCGTGGTAGAAAGGTCTGGTGACAGGAGCTTGAGACAGCTGGGCTCATTAAATCTGCAAGTCAGGACACAAAGAGGTGAACGCCGGGGCCCTGCTCATGTTTTTCTTTTTGAGTCTCGGACCACATTTTGTCGGCGCTGCTGCCCACATTTTGGGTGGATCCTCGCACCTCAGTGACTCGGTTTAGAAACTCCCTTCATAGACATTAGAGGTTTGTCTCCCAGGCGACTCCAGAGCAGCAGCTCTCAACCCTCCGAACGCTGCGACCCTTTAATCCAGTTCCTCATGCTGTGGTGACCCCATTGTTATTTCATACCTGCAGTTTTGCTGCCATTATGAAGTGTAACGTAAACATCTGACATGCAGGATATCTGATGCTGCCAACCCTGTGGTGTCGCGACCCACGGGTTGAGAACCGCCGTGCCGGATCCTGTCAAGCTGACAATCAGTATTAACTACCACAAGTCCACCCCTCGTCAAGTTGATGCTCAGACATATAACACGGTTAAACCATCGTCTGAGGAAAAAGCGTTAAGTAGAGATAATGGAATAGAGAAGGGAGCCAGCAAACAAGAACTGTAATAATTACAAAACTATGTTCAAGCACTTGGAAAAAAGGGAGGGTCAGAATGAATAAAGAGCTGAAGAATCTCATCAAAGAAATGGAAACTACGAAAAAGAACCTATCAAATGTTCTGGAACAATATTCATAATCTTTGAAAACAATTGAACATGGTTAATAGCAAATTGGAACATTCAGAAGAAAAGATCAATGAACATGAAGAGCCTGTAGGATAACACCAAGGTTGGGGAGTTGGCTTAGTCAGTAAAGTTCTTGCACAGAAGCATAGAAACCTGAGTTCAGATCCCCGGCACCCACATAAAAAGCCAGTCATGCAGCCCCGGCACGCATCTGCAGTCCTGTCCTGGGACAGACAGTAGAGGCAGGACGATCCCTGGGGCTCACTGGCCAACCAGCCTAGCCAAATTGATGAGCTACAGGTTCAGTGAGAGACTCTGTCTCAAAATAATAATAATAATAGTTGTTGTTATTATTATTTGAACAGTTGCAGAAGACACCCAACATAGACCTCTCTACATGCACACACACACACATATGCACACCTACACATGTGCGGGGTAGGGGGAGTAATGTGTGATGAATGTCACCAGATGAAAAAATAGATTATAAAAATTTACTATGCAGGGCTGGGGAGATTGCTCAGTGGTAAGAGCCCTTGTCACATAAGCATGAGGACATGAGTTCGAATCCTAAGTATTCATGTTAAAGTTTGGGCAAGAGCAGCATGCACCTAAAACCCCAGGACTGGGCTGAGGGGAGACACGAAAATCATTGGAGCTGTTGGCTGCCAGCCAAGCTCCAGATTCAGAGAGCAACCCTCTCCAAGGAATAAAGTGGAGAGTGATCCTCAGCATCCTCCTCTGGCCTCCATGTGCAAGCACCCTTGCACACACATAAACTACACACACACACACACACACACACACACACACACAC
>CABHPQ010172441.1:0-62453 GCA_902168405.1 Peromyscus aztecus
AATGATAAAGGGCTGAACCTCTGAAGCTGTAAGCAAGCCATCCCAATTAAATGTTTTCCTTATAAGAGTCGCCATGGTAATAGTGTCTCTTCACAGCAATAGAAACCCTAACTAAAACAGAATCCAAATTGGAGATCTCCATCAGGTCTCTTCCCTTGGAGCTCTGGAACCCCATGGAAGAGTAGGAAGAGATGTAGGAGCCAGAGGGGGAAAATATACCAGAAGAATACAGCCCACATACTTCAACTAAGTAGGGCTCATGAGGGCTCACAGAGACTTAAATGGTAATCATGAGCCCATGTGGGTTTGTGCTAGGTTCTCAGCATATATGCTATGATTGTTAGCTTGTTTTGTGTGTGTGTGTGTGTGTGTGCGCGCGCGCGTGTGTGTGTGTGTGTGTGTGTGTGTGTGTGTGTGTGTCCCCAACAGTGGGAGCAGGGGTGTCTCTGACTCTTTCATCTGCTCTTGGGACCCTTTCCTCTTACTGGGTTGCCTAGCTCAGCCTTGATATGAAGGTTTGTGCCTAGTCTTATTGTATCTTTTTATGCCATGTTTGGTAGGTATCCCTGAGACATCTGCTCTTTTCTGAAGAGAAATGGAGGAGGAGTGGATCTGGAGGAGAGGGGAGATGGGGTTGGGAGAATGGAAGGAATGGAGAGAGGGGAAACTACAGTTGGGATGTATTGAAAAAATAGATAAATGATAGATAGATAGATAGATAGATAGATAGATAGATAGATAAGAGTAAGCTTCTGTATTTGAAAAAAAATGAAGTGTAAGGATATGTTTACCACAAAAATTAATTGAATTATATAGTATATCAACAGCCTTTCCCCAGACCTCCATCACACAGCTGTTTTGGTTAGCTCTCTGAGCAACTCACAAATAATGCTCTAGTATTCCAGTTGGGTCACATGCTTTGATCAGCTCCTCTGTTTCTTAAGAGAAAGGGTTAGACTTTTTTTGCTATTTTCTTTCCAATGTCTAACATATTAAATGCACCAAATGGGGGATCTAAGCAAATATTTGATGAATGCATTGTGCATCTAGATAGCATACATCTCATAGAAATTTCCCACTGTTCACGAATATTCTGTTGGACAGAGCTGTTCCACATTAAACAGACCACTGCAGCAATCACAGGTTCTGTTTGTTTGAAATATGTGAAAATTACCTTCCATGAATGCTACACAAACAATTTAATGTGATATACTTAAATGTAATTGTACAATTTCAAATTCTACATCTTTGCCACAAGAAACAGTAACACATTTGTTTTACGGTGTTGAATAAAGTATTCTCTTAGGTAGGCAAACACTAATGTGAATACAACCTTCTAGAACAGTGGTTCTCAACCTGTGAGTTGCAACGCCTTGGAGGTCAAATGTCCCTTTCACAGGGGTCACCTGAGACCATCTGTAAACACAGATGTTTACATTACTGTTCATAACAGAGGCAAAATTATAGCTATGAAGTGGCAACAAAAGTCATTTTTTATTGTTGGGGGTTACTACAATGTGAGGTACTGTATTAAAGGGTCACAGCATTAGGAAGGTTGAGAACCACTGTTCTAAAACAAATTAAGCTGTGGTGCAAATATTCTGGCAAATGTGTGGATTTCCAGATAACGATCTAGAAACTATTTGTGTGTATTTTTATATTAAAGAGGCAGAGCTAAAACTTTTATCCCCCTCCCCTCTGTGTGTGCATGTTGAGTCTGAAATGTCCCCCATAGGCTCATGTTTTTTATTGCTTGCTGCTTTAGTCCCCAGCTTGCAGCATTCTTGTGAAGACTGGAGCCTTTAGGAGATGCAACCTGAATAGCAGAATCAAGTCACTGGGAGTTGGTCTTTGAAGGTTATACCACTGGTTCCAGTCAGGTACTCTCAGTTCTAGCACACAATCATGTGAACACGCTACTGCACCACACTCCCGCAGCCATGCCTTCCGTGTCATGATGGACTCAACTCCCTGAAGCCATGAGCCCAAACAAGTCTTCCCTTTCTTGTTTCTGTCAGACACTTAGTGACACACAGTGACGCAAAAGTAACACAAACATCCTCTCTCTCTTTTTTTTTTTAGGTATTTGCCTAAGAGGGAGGATTAAAAACATGACAGTATTTCAGATAAAGTAAAGAGATACCAAAATAGTTTTCTAAGGAAGAGAATATGAATTGGCCTTCATATTCAGATGTCTTGTTAATATGGATTCCTTTTAAGCCACCAGAAAAATGTGTACCACAGCAAACATATAGGCAGTTATTTAAACTCCTATGGAACCCTCTCTAATTCCTAGAGACATTACCAGCATAGAGCCCCCACCACCGTATCTTTGTTGGAACCTGTATATCTCATAATCCTCCCCCAGCAGACGTTTAGAGCATACTACTTATTTGGCACAAACATGCCATTATTTTATTTTCTCAGAATTGAGATAACAGAGATAAAGATGCTTATATCAGCAAATAAAGTGTTCTTCTATTTCATGACCCCCTCCCAAGAGGTACTGACCTCCTTTTGACACCTAAATTGCCTGTTTTTTTCCCATCTTGCTGCATACAAAGCAAGCTTTTATATATTTTATTGAAGCATCTCATTAAACTTTCATCACAATACATTGTAAAAAATATTTTCTACTCAAATACATGCTTTGAACTGCTTGTCTGGCTGTTCTGATAGACAGCCACTCTTTGTTTTAAATATAAGTGGATTCCCTTCAGTTTCCCTACAATAATGGTGTTATGGGCTGAATTGTGCCTCCTCCTCACCAAGGTGTTGAAACTTTAATTTTGGTACCCAGAATGTGACTGTACTGGAGACAGGGAGTTTTAAAGGTGATTATGGTAATTCAGGGTAAATAGATTAGGTTCTGAGTCAATGACATGATGATACAGGTGTCCTCATGAGAAGGTGAACTTAGGACACAAACAGGCAGAAGGCAGCCAGCTATAAAGCCAAGGAGGAGTCCTTTTTTTCTTTAAGGCTTAATATTTTTTTATCTCATTTAAGACATCATACAAAACAAATATTCCTAATGATATAATATTCTCTAGATACACTGCATTTATTTTCTCTGCACAGAATACCTCCCAGGGTGTCTTCGTGTTTACATTTGTTTTCTCCAATTGCAAGAGGAAGTTCTTATAAACCCATAGTCCAACTACTGTCATGCCTCCCCCACTGTTATGGACTCTTCCTCTGGAACCATAAGCCAAAAACACTCTTTCTTCTACAAGTTGCTTCTGGTCATGGTATTTTATCACAGCAACAAGAGTAATCAATACAAGAGGGACATTCCTGTACATCATACATAACACTAACTTTCATAGAATAAGAACAGCACCAGCAATCAAGTTAATGCTGATTTCAACACTGAAGAAGGAAGTTTACTTTTTAGTCCTCAGAGTAAGCATTATGCAAGCAGAGAGAAAAAACAATTAAACTGAGAGCCTACATGGCTAGACACTCCTCTTCATAATACACAAATATTAATCATTATATTTTGTCAGTATGTTCCATAATGAAAGGATAAAACTGTAAAATCATTATTTGTTTCTGAGTTTGAGGTGTGATTTATTAACTGTCTTAGACTTAGGAACATCAGGTTGAAGTAACAGTTTGAGACTTCATCTTTGAAACAAAACAACCACCTTGACAAAGCAAAAAATATTTCTTCACATTTACAATGAGCCAGTTTAATCTCAACAACTAGTTAACCAATGCCAAGCTTATTGAGATTGATTTGGAAGAGGATGATAATGTAATCATTTTCAAAGATATAATGATAACTAACCTTTATTAAATACTATGTAGAAACTATCACTGTAATTTTACACACGCAGTCCATTTAATCCCCACCATTGTCCTGAGAGTTTGTCCATTCTCAAAATGGGGAACCTGGTTTCCTGAGAAGATAAGGAGCCTCTTTCTTCGCAGCTGGGACAGGAGGAAATGGCACCATCTTCTGAGATGCCTGCAGAAGTTAGATAGAGATTAAAATATAAGGCAGGAAATTTAGGGTTGTTTGTTGACCTAAGTCAAACTTTTCAGTAAGAAATAACTAACTAGTTCTAAGAATTTCAGGGAATAAAACATTAGGAAAATACTTTATTTTTTCATATAAATAATTTTGTGAATTTGCTTCTCTGGCAGTGTGAAGATTCATAAGAGAAAAAAAAAGGTGTAGAAATATCAGACACATAGAAAACCTGGGAGAGACAATATGAAAACCATGAGATAAATCTATTACAATACCACAGCATCTTTGTTAGACACCCCACCTCCCAGGTGCAGCAAGTTACTGGAGACCCTACAGACGCTGCAGGGGATTGTCAGGGCTGATCTATAGCTAGACTAGCTAAAATGCATGTATTTGAAGGCATGGTGGCCTTGAGACTATAAGAACTCCAGCTAAAGCAATGTGATAAATCAAGCACCCAGGTTCTGTTCTTAACGTGATCAGTCTACCTACCAGACTGATTGTGACAGGGACAGTGAGCAAAGAAATTCCAGGGAGATGGGGCAGGGCACACGGACCTTTCAATAACTGTACTGCAGGGTGGCTCTTTCATCTCTTGCTCTCTTCTTGAATCCAGGCCAAACCTGATACTCTCCTACAGCTCACCACCCTTCTCTGCCCTTTGCCTATTTTCTTTCTTCAGATGTGCCTCCTAATGAAATCTTCGTGTGATTAATCCCATCTGCCACCTGATACTCAGAGGATCTGCATCTATTTTACTAAGATTTTCAGATGTATCCAGAAACTTGTATAATAAACACAGCACATTAGCAGCATTACTAAATCCTTAAACAGTTTTCATAGATTTATATTTTTATCTCAAGTATTGATACTTTTTTAAGCCAGTCTGCTACCACTTACTCTACATGTCCAGTACCTTTCATGAAGACCACTGATTACTCCCAGACTGTTGCCAAATACATTCTTGCTCCTGTCTCACCGGCTACTTTCCTGTCAATCCAGTGTGGCTCCCATCTTGAAGGTCTCCCTGGAAGGGTTTTTGCTGCTCTGGGTTTTTGACCAGGCTGTTCTGCTGATCCTCAAATCTCATCACTGTCTCTTCCACAGGGGAGACTCCCTTCCACTTTTCACCTTAACTTTTAACAATGCATACTTTTTAAATGCATACTTATTGCTGTAAATTGTTATGACATATTTAATGTTTTCTTCTTCTTGTGTGCTGTTATCTCCATGGGAGCAGAGGCTTTGGTTATGGAATGGTCTAATAATGTCTGGTTCCCTAAGTAAATACTTGTTTTATAAATGAACATGTAGACTATTATAAAGGATATAAAAGATGAAAACGATCATGGAAATGTAAGAGATGTTAAAAATGAGTCTGCAAAGCAAAACAAAACAAACTGTTTCAGTATAGTCAAACAGTGAGTTCGAAGCCAAGGATGGCTTTCAATGTTACTTCCCCAAGAGCAAAGATTTGGAGGAAGGATGTAGCAAAAACAAGAACATAGTAGAGATAGAAGCAGAATGAGAAATGTCAAAGAGACTTCTGTTGTCCATGAACCAGTAGTAAATAAATGATTCAGTAATGAACTATCTTTTTAGAAGAAAACACAAAAGAATGTGCATACTATTTACATCTGTACTATTTCTGGGAAAATGGAAAGATAATGGGATAATGGAAATTAAAGGCTGGGAGACAAGCACAATTGGTAAAGTACTCGCAGCACAAACATAAACCTTGAGGTCAATAACCAAGGCTCACATAAAAACTCGGTTGTGGTGGAAACTGCTTCTATTCCCAGTGTTTGGGAGGTAGACACAGCCAGGTCCTTGGGGCTTGCTGGCCAGCCATACTAACAGAATTGGCAAGCTTCAAGCCAACTAGAACAACATGTTTCAAAAACAAGGTGGACAGAACCTGAAGACTATCTCAGAAGTTGACCTTGGACCTCCACACATACAGACCTCCCATACATCCCTCAACATGCTCCCACATTGCCACAGATAATGGCTCCCCCCCCCCCTCTCTTAGTAACTGTGGTTCTTCCTTTGAATGGGGATACATTATGCTTAAATGACAAGTTAACTTCCCTCAGATGCTATGAATCCTTAGCTTTGCATGCAAATTTCAAAATGTTTAAATTGTTAGATAGACTTTCTTACTTGATTCCCAGCATTGCTTTTATGCTTATTTTGTTCCAGGGTCTCTCTAGGTCCAACTGGCGAGTTTGGAACTTGACCTGAACTAAAAATTAAATAAAAGTCTTTCCCCAAACCAGGGTTGTTGCCACCCTTCAGTTTTTCTGTCTCTTGTACCACATATTGCCCAGATCTCCAATCCCGGTACCAGACTTCCAGACCACACCTCACAAAGAGGCCAGGCTCCATGCCAACACACAATGACATTGCCCCAAATGAACTGGGTCCTTGCCAGATGTATAAGTACAACCTATTTTACTGGCAAAAGAAAATCAACAAAAATTAGAATACTCAGAAATTATGGAGCCCTTGCCAAACTTGATGTCAACAGGGAATGCTGAGGTCATAACCCAGATATCTCAGCATCAGCCAACTTCAGTAAGAATCAGTGGTTTAAATTGTTCCTTAATTCTACACTTGAACTTTTAAACTCCAGACAGGACGTGCAACAGGGAACAGCAGAAGTCTTCAGAGCAGAACTAGCTCCTAGATACTAATCTATGGCAAAACACCCAGGTTTGTGAAAGTGACAGCAGATAATGGCTGTTCTGCTTGATAACACAGCTATAAAGTTTCATGTCCAGCTCAAAGCTCTTTACCAGGGCTTGACATGGAAAAGTAATAATAACAATTGATAGTAATAATAATAATAATAATAATAATAATAATAGAGACTGATTACAAAGGAATACGTTAGTGAACATAATATCCACGAAGACTAAGCTTTGAGAAAGAGAGCTACAAACACTAAATATTGAAACTAGTTGTCAGAATTCTTTTTCCTAGATACAGCATGCTATTATTTAGTTTTTAAATAAATATCAATTACCCACTGGTAGAGATCAGAGTTAGCATTTCTCACCAGACACCTGGATTTGAAAATAGCTTTGTTAAGGGGAATATAGTCTGCAAAACTGAGTGTTAGCATCCCCATTATTCTGTGGTCTCAGTCTGGCATCTAGAAAAAGAAATAGCTTTGTTATTGTATTTTACAATTATGATGTATACATTTTTTTGCTGTATAATTTATATGACTTTTCTCTTTTATGACCAGAGATTCACTGAAATAGAAAATGTATCTAAAGTTTAGCAAAGATAATGTTGCAACCCATTCTTTAGATTTCATTTAATTCCAGAAAAGTTAGGCAGCATCATACAAAGAATTATGCAGTGGAACAGAGGTTCTACTCCTAAGTCAAGGTCTTTCAAATAGTACTTGTTTTTGACCTCAGGTAAACCACAATGATCTCCACAGTTTTCCGTGGGTTGCCTTTTGAGTGATAAAGTCAGGTTTGTTCCATTCCAAGGGCCTTGCAAGCTTTAATACTTGATGGTAATCTCAGTCTGATATATGATATATAGAGAAGACTTAGATTGCCCAATGCAGAAGTTAATGGGTTATTATGGTGGGTGTTTGGAAGACCATAATGCCAGTGGAAATGTAGACAGGGACAACTAGACTTCTAAGGTTCAAAAAAGAACAAGAACTCTATTGGGAATTTTAACTAGAAAACATTTATGATACTTTCTGCCAACAAACTGAACTACATTATGCCCACATCTTGAAAGTTTTAGTTTCTCTGAATTTAAAAGCTATGTATTAAGTTGTTCAATAAAGAAAATATTCAACCTGACATAACATTAAGGCTGTAGCATGGTTATTACTCACTGTTTTTAGTCATATTGCAGTGATCAAAAGAAAAACATATAACATAAGTGTTGTAATAGTGGGTCCAATGGCTGAATGGGTAAAGGTGACTGTCACCAAGCCTGATTACCTGTTTTGGATTCATGGGATACAGAATGCACAAGGAAAAAATTTAACTCCCACAAGTTGTTCTCTGACTTCCACATGCAAGCCTTGGCATGGGTGTTTGTACTCATATAACACACAAACACACACCTACAACACACACATGCACACAAAAAATGTACTGAAAAATTTTAATATATTATAAAATTTTTATTTCATTTATTATAGACTATAACATATAACACATATTTAATAATGGTATCCTCATCCAGAACTCCTCAAATTATGTTTGCTCTGGTTTTATGGCCAGTATCAAAAAGAATTCCAAACTCAGTTACATGCCTTACAAGTATCAGTATTTAACTAGGGCATCTAATAGATTAAAGTGTGTGTGTGTGTGTGTGTGTGTGTTTGGGTCTTATTTTTTATTAGTTTAGCTCTCCTCTTACAATGTTAAAGAATTAAAGGACACATGGCGCACAAATTTTCCTCAGTGGCATCCATTCCTCCTCCAACCATTGTAGAAGCTCCTTCAAAAAGAATTCATTAGAAAGTTCGTTAGAAATGGCTGAGTTTCTCTAAGAATATGACAGAAATGATATAACTTCTGCTTGGCCATGACCAATTTGCAAAAATTTCCTCTTCACATGGACCATTTCCTTCCTGGGTCAGAACCCTAGAGTCCTCCATTACCCACCCCTCCTTTTCCCCCCTATTTGCTGAGGCAAAAAGACAGAATGACAGGTAGGAAAGAAAAGCCAGGGGCACATGACTGAACCTTGGTGGATAAGGAACTTTTATGGCTTCACAGTTAATTAGAAGTATCAACAAGTTTTATAAACCCAAGATTCCCCTGCTCCATGGTGTAGAGCTCCGTATTATTGAATGGTGTGGTGATGTTTTATTTGTACTGAAATGTGGTGATATTTTATTTGTATGTTAATAAATAAAGCTTACCTGGAGATCAGGGGGGAAAGGCCAGCCATTTTAAGCAAACAAGAAGTCAGGCAGCACATTCCCTTATTCCCTTAGCAGGCAGGATCTCTGTGTGTTCAAGGTCACACCAGGGAACAGAGCCAAGTATGGTGATACACACCTTTAATCCCGGTACTAAGCCATAGAGGCCTGGAAGTCTGTACAGACAGACAGAGAGTGACAGAGCTGTGTAGGAAGAGGAAGTGAGGTAGTTGGGCTAAGATAGCCAATGAAAGGGCAGCACAGCAAGGCAATAAAGGTGTGGGTACACAGGAAGTAACTCGCATTTGGAAGCTGCAGAGTTGGTGAGGTAAGGTTGGTTGGTTGGTAGCTTTCCCTATTTCTCTGAGCTAAGGCTTTCACTCCTACATTTGGCTCCATGTTTTTTATTTAATAAGACCGTTGAGAAATTTGTCTACAGACAGAATGGATTTTACATAGTCCTCAAGGAGATTTCAATGTTCTCCCTCTCTCAGTAGTCATTAGCTGTCTGTAGTTATTTTTCTAAGGGTGGCACCCCATGAGTTTCCCCCACCCAAGTTAGCATGTTTATTGATACTGCTATTGCTTGGGTCTTGTTTTGACATGCACATTGTTCAGGTATCATGAGTGTATAGCTTCCCTGTCATTTCTAGGAGACACAATCTCACAGCAGACTTCCTGGTCTTTTGGTCCTCACGGTCTTCTGCTCCTCTTCCGAGATGTTCCCTGATCCTTATTGCAGGAGTTGTGTTGTAGATGTATCTGTAGGTGGAGTTTTCCTGCCCCACAACCACTCTCAAATAAATACACTGAGGCTTATATTAATTACAAATGCTCAACCAATAGCTCAGACTTGTTACTAACTAGCTCTTACACCTTAATCCATTTCTATTAATCATATGCTGCCCCGAGGCTCATGGCTTTTACCTCTATCCCATTTTGTGTGTCTGATTTGTTCTCCATCTGGCTGGTGACTCCTGACTCCATCCTTCCTCATCCCATCATTCTCAGTTTGGCTTTACCGCCTAACTTTATCCTGTTCAGCTATTGACCAGTCAGCTTGTTTATTAAACCAATCATAGTGACATATATTCACACACTATACAGAAGGATTATTGGCGCTTGGCACGCTCTCTCTATTTTGACAAATGTGTTGCCCATGGATATTAATTCAGGAAACCTCTACATATCTTTTAACAGATGTTTGCTTCTTACATTTAATGCCTCCAATGCATATACTACTTCTTATATATTTTTACATTTAAACAGTAGACTCTAAATAACTAACAATAGCCCAGAAATTGTAGAAGAAATTAATAAAACTTTAATTGCATCAATTTGATCATTCTGTATTATGTAAATTGCATAACTTCATAATTAAAACTGAAATAGTGTTATTATATTTTTGTTTGATAAGTACAAATTTTAGTACACATGTAATATATTATACTGAATCATATTACTAAAATTAGATTTTTGCTGTTATTGATATTAATTTTTGTGTTAAAACCAGATTATAATTTTAAAAAATGACATTTCTAATCATTACATAATTATTACTTAAAATAATTTGTTACATATAGAATAGAGGTGTTAAAAGTGACTTCTTTGGGGTATTTGATACTCTGGGTATGCCACTAGCTACAAGCATCCCTTAGAGGCATGGCCAAGATGCCTGTTGTATAGGCTCATTCTATGTATCAAGGATCCTAGGATTACCTCCTCTCTTTGTGTCAATTCCCCAAATTGACAAGTCAACTCAATTTGATTTATATTTCTGAATCTATGTTCTTCTAGG
This sequence comes from Peromyscus aztecus, assembly GCA_902168405.1. Lineage (NCBI taxonomy): Eukaryota > Metazoa > Chordata > Mammalia > Rodentia > Cricetidae > Peromyscus > Peromyscus aztecus. The sequence continues at coordinate 10,687 of CABHPQ010172441.1, forward strand.
CATGTTTTCTAGTCTATCACTTTGTTTATTTGACTTACCAACCAGGGCAGAGGATATAACTCAGTGGAGGAGTATGTTTACATATCACAGGTAAAGCCTTTAGGAGGAGAGAGAGAAGAATGAGCCCAGAGTTATTGGGGAGGGGGGAATGAGGAATCTACTGTGGTATGGAACAAAAGGAACTCCCAAAGACCGTGTTCTAAAGAATTGTTTGCCTGTGAAAGGCTCTGAACTCACAATGGATTAGTATAATCTCATTTAGGAGGTGGTACCTAGTAGAAAGAAGTAGGTATGTGAAGTCCTAACTTAGTAAACTATCCACTTGCTTCCTGGCTATTCTAAGACAATTAGTTTCCGGCTCAAGTTCTCATAACCATTGATACTTTATAACAAATCCAACCCAATACTGGCACTTATATTTAGGAGGTAATCAACAACCACTGAATTGAACTTAAGGGCTGCTCGATAAAAGGGAATCCATGCCTGGTACTGTAAGCCTAGCCAAGTACCCATCCAGGTCAAGTGGTGCCAGGTGAGCATGTGGGTGTCCTCTACCTGTCCAGGCCTTGTCTGTAATTTTAAAGTTGCTCACACTCTGCACATTTTTAATCTTTTGGCTGTGTGTTTTGCTCTTCACGGTAGGGCCGGAGGACAGTAAGCAGGAGCCATGCCACGGTCAGAATGGAATCCCAATTTGACATTTCCACTGCTGAACAAATTAGTTCATTACTTTTCAGTTCAGCCTTAATAAAGTTCTCAGGGCATAGGCAAATGCAGCCATGTTCTTTCCTAAAGTCCAGCACTAATTGTGCTAGCCCAGTTGTCAGCAGGGTACTTTGTCCCCTCTGTAACGTGAGAGAGGCTGTCAATGTTTATGTTTCTCCTGAAATTCCTGTCTTTTAAGCCCCCTCCCTCCAGGACAGCCCAATAATGCTCTGCATATGGCAATATGGAGTTTTTCTAGCCTCCAATTCCGATCTCTTCCACAATCCTTCTGCAAACGAGTTCCAAAGGCTTACAAACCACATGGTCAAGTTTATTCAGCTACAAACCCACTTCAGGACCCAGTGTTCTTTCTCTGTTAGTCATTTTTCTCATAAGCAACTTAAGGAAGGAAAGATGTAGTTTGGCTTATAAAGTGTGGTCCATCACGGCGACTAACACTTGGTGACAAGAGTGTGAAGCAGCAGGTCATGTTGTATATGCAGGGAGCAGGAGGAGGCAAGTGCTAGTGACCAGTTCCCTTTCTCCTTTGTATTCAGTCTGAGATCTGAGCTCACAGAGTGGTGCCGTCCACACATAGGGTATATCCTTTCCCGCCAACTAACCTAATGTTGTCACATCCTCACACACGGGTACAAAGGTTTGCTTCTACGGTGGTTCTAAATCCCACCAAGCTGAGACTGTTAATCATCATACCAGACATAGGTAGTATAAAGGGGAAGTAATAGGACCCAGAACTTAACAATAGAGATGAGAAGTTTCCAAAATGAGAAGATAAGACAAAGCCTCCAAAGATAATGGGGTTGTCTCCATGTTTCCTTTTTGCTCAGTCTGGACTCAGAATGTGCTACTTGCCACTTGTGACTAGGAGAAGGCACCATCAAAAGATAAATTGAGAATGGTGGAAAGAAATACAAAAAGATCAGTCTAATGATAACTTTGTTGAGACTCTGAAAGTACTCTAGAAAAGCAAGTACACCATGCTTTTCCTTCCTTATTTCTATGTCAGGAATAATCAGATTTTCTATTACTTTTACAAAGAGGGGATTAGCTTGCAACAAGAAAATGGTGTCTGAACAGGTGTTAAGTAATGCCTTCACTCAGAAGACCACAAAGCACCTACTTCCTGGTGAAGGATCAAGCAAGAGGGCCCTAATATGGGACAGGCAACTGAAGGTGCAGGTGTTGTCCTTATCAGGTGACCAAGAAAGGAGGGGAGTGAAAAAGAAGGCAGAATGACTTGGCAGGGAATCATAGCGAAGGCGGCTGTTGCTTATCAAAGACACACTAAAGTTTATTGTGGTGATGTGTCATACCCCACTAACAAGACACTGAAAGTCTTTTGTGTGTGCACTTATATATATTAAAGGTGTCCAGGTCTACAACCCCATAGGAGGAAAGACTTCTTCCCAGCCAACATGTTTCCTGAGCTTTCTGGTGGGCGAATCTGCTCTTTGGGAACCCCCTTTGCTACATCACAAAGCTAGAAGAACTGCACTATGGATGCTGATCTTCCTCCCCATTTACTCCCTTGACATTAAACATTGTCTTCTCCCTTCCTCCATGGCCACACCAGAGCTCAGAGATTCACCTTCTTTCCCTTTCTCTTCCAGCTCTAGGAGGCTAACCTTCTACAAGCATGAAGCCTACAATATGTTTTCTTCTTATTTTCATCACCCTCCTCCATCTGATGATCACAGTGAACACTCAGTCCTCTGCAGACTCTTCAGTGAATAAAAATAACCAGGACGATTTCCACGGTGTAGACCCCCACTGGGGTAAGGAAAATCTGAGCTTAGTCCTTACTCATGCTGCCTAACGCTTTACTTCATCTCCATCCCATTCCAAGACCCCAGCCGCTGATTAGTCCACTGCAGACCTTCTTTCCTGTTCAGGGATTCCTTTATTATTCTACTCCTTTTTGAGCTCTTGATCAAAATAATGATGAGGAGTAAGGAGGGTGGTAGCCGTAATGTGTGAACACATTCTGAATCAAGTATAATTCAAAAGCTTTGATAGTTCATTTAATTTTTACAGTCAGCTTATGAGCTAAGAATAACTATCACTTTTACTTCATATACTAAGAAATTAAATTTGAGGTCTGCAGAGATGACTAGGCAGTTAAGAGCACTGGCTGCTCTTCCAGAGGACCTAGGGTGATTCCTAGCACCCACATGGTGGATCACAAACATTTGTAACTCCTATCCCAGAAGATCTGACTGAGGCATGCATTTGATGCACAGACATACATGTAGGCAAAACACCCATGCACATGAGAAGGTTTTTTAAAAGGAAATTAAACTTTAAATGTTACTGAGTAGCCTGATTATGGGGGTGGGGAGGAAGACAGAAGAGGACTTTGAAGGAGGGTGTAAGAAAGAGAGAACATGGGCAATACTCCTTATTCTTTACTACACAGAGTAACTTCTCTTGACAGGGCCTTCGAAGCTCTTCTGCACTCGTGTCAAAAATCCAGGCAGATGGTCCTCCTGTCCTCCTGGTGAGTAACTCCACAAGAAGAATTTGTGAGCAAGATATCCTGTGTTCTTCCCCATCAATCTTCTAATAATGAATTATTTTCCTAGATCAAATGTATACTACCATGGAGATAAGCCATAGTCCCGGGTACCCAGTCATCCCTTACTGTTTTTCAGATCTTTCAGAGATGCTACTGAGAGAACTCGGGTTTCTATTCTTCCATTCATTTCTTTCTGTTCTACTCTCAGATGTCATCCATTTGTGTCATGACTTTTTTTGTGTCTGGTCATGGATATGGTCCTCATTTCTTTCCCAATCTATTCCCTTGTATTGCTGGGCAGAGAGCCAACACAGAGGTCAATTTGTCATCAACTGAATGACATTGAAACTCCAAATCCCTTTGTTTAAGTGATTTTTGTTTAAGAAGTTTAAGTGACTTTTTTCTTGAAGATAACTCCCAAAATTGAGTTAGTTTCACCTAAGCCTAGATTTACCCATGAGCTTCCTAAGGAGAACAGTTGGGGACTCACCGTTTCTTTACAGTACAAGGACTCTGATGTCTGTGTCTCACATGACCATGCAGGGATGTCTGTTACTGGCTGTGCTTGCAGTTCTGGCTGTGAATCTTGGGAGATCCAGAATGGAAATACTTGCCACTGCCAATGCTCATCCATGGACTGGACCACCACCCGCTGTTGCCGACCAGCTTGAGGATGAGGAGGTTGAGAACCCAATTTTTCAGTGATGACCATAATGAAACCATGGGCTCACTCAAGAAACCTAACTCGCTGTCTCCCTAATGAATATTACACAATAATTCTTCCTGAGTAATAAAGACATATCTGTTCTTGTGCATGTTTACGTTTAATGTTATTATTTCTAGCTTGGGTACCTGTTGCCAGAAAATATTTTCATTGTTTCAGTGATTGCACCTCAATACAGCATGTAAGATGAGTGGTGAAGAAAGACATGGGAAGAACAGGAAAAGGGACCAACCCTCTCTTGTTCTCCTACTTCCTTATGATTTACCAAAAAATATTGAATGTGTTGTTGGCATGAAATATAGTGAAGCAAAATACCATGCTTTTATGGAGCTTACCAACTGCAGCAGTGAATTCCAAGCCATGTGCAGGAAAGAATTTGCAAGGTATGGGTGGAAGGGAAATTTGAAACAATTTCTAACTTCTCAGTATGTATGAGTATGTACCCTTGCCAACTTAACATGCTTGAGTTGGCTTTCATCAAGGTAACCCCATTCCCATTGCCTTTCTTCCAGATAGCCATAGGACCCCCACAGCCCTCATCTATCATGAAGTCTTGATAAAATGCATCTCCCTGGGTATAAAAATTTACAGAACTCCAAACTAAGAAATCATTTTAAATGCTGCTACTAATGTTAAGCAAATGAGTGACTCAATGGCTTGGTAACAAGTGTGTTATAAGTTGAGCAACTGCCAATTTTGAAGCTTCATGGTTTTTTTAAATTTAATTTTTTTTTCATTTTACATACCAATCCCAGTTCCCCCTTCCCCCCCCTTCTCCCACCCCCCCCAACCTCCTCCAATCCCATCTACCCCATCCACTCCTCAGAGAGGGTAATGGGGAGTCAACGGTGTCTGGCATACCAAGTTGAGGCAGGACCAAGCCCCTCCCCACTGTGTCAAGGCTGAGCAAGGTATCCCACTCTAGGGAATGTGTTCCAAAAAGCCATTTCATGCTCACGGGATAAGTCCTGGTTCCATTGCCAGGGGCTCCCCAAACAGATCTAGCCACATAACTGTCACCCACATTCAGAGGGCCTACCTAGTTCAGTCCCATGCATGTTCCCCAGCTGACAGGCCAGAGTTCATGAACTCCCACCAGCTTGGGTCAGCTGTCTCTGTGATTTTCCCCATCATGATCTTGACCTCACTTGCTCCTATGGTCCCTCCTCTCTCTCTTCAACTGAAGTCTAGGAGCCCAGCCAGGTGCTTGGTTGTAGATAACTGCATCTGCTTCCATCAGTTATTGGATGTAGGTTCTATGATGACAATTAGGGTAGTCACTAATCTGATTATAGGAGAAGGTAAGTTCAGGTACCCTCTTCACTATTGCTAGGAGTCTTAGCAATCATGTCTTAGGTGTCATCTGTGGGATTTCTGGGGATTTTCCTAGCATCAGGTTTCTCCCTAACCCCCTAATGGTTTCCTCTACCGAGGTATCTCTTTCATTGCTCTTCTTCTCCATCCATCCACTTGACCATCTCGGTCCCTCCTGTTCCCATCCTCCATCCCTTCCTGTAGCATGAGTCTTTAAAGTTCTTATTGATAAAAACAAACCTGAGTCAGGTATTGGGGTGAACTGGAAGATCAGAGAACCAGAACAAGCCACAGCTAACCTCACCTGGCCAACTTCTCAGCTGATCTTGTTTCCTCAGACTGGAAGCTTCTGTGTCCTCATCCCAATGGCTCTCAGCTGAACTGTGCTGCTAGAAGCCTGAAAGCTTAACCAGCCAAAATGCTTAACTAGTCAAATGCTTCTAGTTCCTGGTCCTCATGCCTTGTATATCTCTCTGCCTTCTACTATCACTCCCTGAGATTAAAGGCTCACTCTCTGGGACTAAAGGCATGTGTCACCATGCCTGGCTCTTTCTAATGTGGCCTTGAACTCACAGAGATCCAGAAGGATTTCTGGGTCTGGAATGCTAGGATTAAAGGTGTGTGCTGTCACTGCCTGTCCTCATGTTTAATATTGTGGCTGTCCTGTTCTCTGACCCCAGATAAGTTTATTCACATACACAATATTTTGGGGAACACAATACCACCACACCTTCCCTTCTACCCCCCTCCCATTTTACCCAGGATATCTTCACTATTTTCCCTTCCTGGGGCCCACCATGTGTGTCCTTCTTAGGATCCGCCTTTTTACCTAGCTTCTCTGGGGTTGTGGATTGTAGCCTGGTTATTCTTTGCTTTGCATCTAATATCCTCCTAGACAGTAACTCTGTGAGGTTGGTGAAGATCTTTTCCCATTCTGTAGTCTGTCGTTTTGTCTTATTTACCATGTCCTTTGCCTTATAAAAGCTTCTCAGTTTCAGGAGGTTTTGGGGGAATTTTTAAATGCTGATATAAGTACCTTCTCAAGCAGATAGATTTAGATAGATTTATGCTAGAATGAAAGCACATGGGGAGGCTGCTGCAGGGTCTCTGGGGCTTTTATGGGTGGGGGTGAGGCACAGGATGTGTCCCTGAAGGCTAGGGCCTAGAGAGCAAGGTCTAGGCACCAGGCACACACATGGTGAACATACATGCATGCAGACAGAATACTCATGCACATTAAAAATAAACTTTTTAAAAAAATCTAATTTCTTGATTGATTCATTGAGAATTTCACATCATGTGAAATTCTGCTCACCTCCCATTTCCCCCATATCGGCCCCTTACTCCTACTGTGTCTCTCTCCCAAAAGAAAATTAAAAAAAAAATAAGCCAACCCAAAGCAAGCAAGCAAACAAGCAAAAATCTCTCCACTCCTTCATCTTCTTCACTCTCCAGCACCTCTTTGTTCATCCACGGTGTGTCACATAGTATATACTCCTTTGTCCAATCAGCTCTCCCTGTAAAAGTACCTTGCAAATGAGTCATCGGTCAGGTTCAAGGCCTCTGGTCTTTGGTGTTCCATCATTACTGGATCCTCATTGAAACTCCTCTTGGATATCCCGTGTCTGCCCCGAGTCATGGAGATCCTGCCGGTATTGTTCCACAGGACCGATCCCTTCGCACTCCAGCAGGTCCTAGAGGGGGTGGACGTTAGGTTGGGCCAACCCAGGGCCCGGTTGTGAGCCTGAACGGTAGCTGAGCTGGTCAGGCCAGGCCACTGGGGCTGCTCCTCTCAGGCGAGGGGCAGAGCCAGCCCTCCTATGCCCATGCCATCAGGGCCAGTGCTCCCTTGCTTTGGTGAAGGGTGTGGGACCATCTCTCCCCAGTGTGGGGGTCAGGGCCAGCACTTTTGCTGCAGTGTCTAGTAAGGGGCAAAGCCAGCTTTCTCAGGACCAGCAAAGGGTGGGCCGGCTCATCATGACCCTCTGACATTAACACACACTCCAGATGCAGCAGGACCATGGACCCAGACATGGCCCTCAGCAGCAGCTCAGGCCCAAAGGACATCATGACTCCAGGCCGCAGCACAGGCCACTCAGATCATCCTAGCTCCCTATACTGACATCCAGTACTTGCACAAATGTATTCACATGTTTATGAATTGGTTTCTTCTATTCCTGATATTGAGAGTATAGCATTTAAGGATAAATTCATTTTTATTCCACTTTACTGCTCTCCCTTAGTACTTGTTGCTTTAAGAAGCTAGCAAGCGTGGGGCCTCAATTTTTGAGTTTTGTAAAGTTGTATGATGTAAAAGTCTATTGCACCAGACACTTTCTTGCCAGTGATTTCTTAAAAGGAGAATGAAATAAGCAAGAATCAAAGGTAAACACAAACCACAGAGAGTGAAACCAGTCTCTGAATGGAAGAAATTGACTTTCTAGGAAGCAAAGATGTGACCAGCAGAGATAGCATGCGTATTCTGGCACCTCTAATGTCAGGAAGGAAGAGGAAAGATGAAGTTTGTAACAACGTCCTTATCTTGATGTTACAAACTCAGCAGCATGGGTTACATAAGAAGGCTAAGTATTATGACCGCCTCTTGTGGTTCAACACATGGCATGGTCTCAGACAGAAGGTTCTCTTGGGTTTCTCATGTAGCTTCAGTGAAATGTGGGCATCTAAAAGCTCAGCTGGTCAGAGTTTTCAAGATCAATCACTCAACGTTGCTTGCAGGGGCCGGGAGATTAGGATGTGGATTTTGAACGCAGCTTTGTTTGCCATGTTCTCATGAGCTTGAGCATCCATCAGCCTAGTAGTTTACTATGTGAACAAGCATTCTTTTGTGGTTGTCATTTTTATTTTGTTTTTTTTTATTGTTATTTTAAAATTTTTATACAATATATTTTGATCATATTCTTTTCCTTCCCCCAACTCCTCCAAGGTCCTCCCAATCTCCCTACCAACTCAATTTTGTGTTCTTTCTCCCTCTCTCTCAAAAAAAAAAAGCAACAAAAAATCAAAACAAAGAAACAAAACCCAATAAGACAAAAACTACCAAACAGAATTAGAAAAAAAAAAAAAAATCACACAAAAAACATGGAGTCTTTTCGAAACACAATCCAAGAATGGAGTCATGCTAGGGGAATTGTGAAAAAAGTCCAAGGAAACAAGTCAAGAGTCTTGTGATCTCAGTTTCTTCAAAAACATGGAATTGTTCTTGGAATGTGTATCCACCACCCTCCCAGGTCTAGCAGATAGGAGTGAGTCCATGTTAGATTATTCATTACAACTGGCTATTGTTATTTGTTTATGTGTCTCTATGGAAAAACGTATTTTTGCCACATGCAGTCTGTTCTTGTGAATGTATACTTTACTCAGGTAACTCTTCCTAACCCTCAGAGTATAAATTGTCTGAGGCTTTAGTCTGCTTCATTTTCACACCCTGCTCTCCCAGGCTCAAGCTGCCAACTAGAGAAGTAGTCGTTTTGTGTTGGCCAGTTACTCCTGGGCATGGGGCCTGCCTTGGCTGTGTGGTTGGTATTTCCAGGGTCTCTCCATTGGAGGAAACTGACTTTCCCTTTTCTAGCAAGTATCAATTGCAAATAAATTCCTGGTTAGGGGTGGGACATTGTGTCCACTTTCACTTTTCTGTGCTGGGATTTTTGTCTGACACCTACCACAGTAGAAGCTTATATATGAAAGAAATTTAAATGGAGTTACCATATAATGGGGGGGGGTCAGTGCCCCAACTAGACATCTTATTCCATCTAGTAAAACCCTCAGTAACAGTTATATCTTGACAAATCGTTGGCCAAAGGGGTCCTTTCGGCAGTCCCCTTCAAACAGCATAGGCTATTGTAAAGGCTATTGGTTACCTTCCACAACCTAACAGTAACCTATTGCTGAGTATTATGTCTTTGAACATGAGGAAATTGGGTTGATATTTGACTGGAAGCTTCAACTCTGTCTAGCATTTGTGATTCTGAAAGGTACTCTACATGGTACCACAGAAAAGTAACCATCAATACCACCCAGCTATGTACCCTGCAGCCTGCAACATCAGCCTACCTGGAAAATATACTAATGCAATAGTAGCATAAATGTTGATGAATGTTGTGGCAATAACTAGCAAAGGACAAACCTGCAGTGAAGAGAAGCAAGTGAACAGCAAATTTTTGTTTTGTTTTGTTTTGAGACAGCGTTTCTCTGTGTAGCCCTCGCTATCCTGGAACTCATTCTGTAGACCAGGCTGACTTTGAACTCAGAGATCTGCCTATCTCTGCCTCCTGAGTGCTGGGATTAAAGGTTTGTGAACAGCAAATTTTCTCACCTCGTTATCTGGAAGATACGACCTATCCCATTCTTCTCTCCTGGCTACATTTTGTGTTCCTTTCACATGCATAATTACAGGGTTGGAGATTTAGCTTAGTGACAGAGAGTACTTGCCTAATGAGCATGCTTGTCTAATCTCTGTAAGGGTGGTGTAAGGGGAGAAAGGAAGCTAGAATGCTTACATCACTCATTAGACCTGATAAACACTAGATGCTGCCTTCTTGTGCCTGCCATTGTGTCCTCAGTCTCTCCCTTTGGGTCCCTCTGACTATAGATCTTATTTCTGTCCTGTCTGGTATGACTCACTCTGTTGCTTTATCATTGCACTCTAGCCAGCACAGAATGAAAATATAATTGTTTTCTGACCCAGTTTAACCAAATAATACACAACTTGTTCTTTCCTTCTAGTCCAATCATAGTTTAACCAAAAATGATAAAGACACTAGTTATGAACAAAGAGAAAGTGTAGCCATTTATCTTCCCTTTTCCCCATCTCTGGTGCCAAGTGGAACATTTTCACTAGAAGAATACCCCTTCCCTTGATAGAGTAAGGAATTTGCTGCACATCTGGGAAATGTTAATAGTTTGTCCTGGACCAGAGCTCAACACTGCAGGGACTCACATCCCTTACTCCGGAAGCCATAGAGGGGTGACTTTGGGTTTCAGAGCATTATACAAAAGAAATAAATGCCACTTTAGCCCATGTAGCCTTGTGTGTGTGTGTGTGTGTGTGTGTGTGTGTGTGTGTGTGTGTGTGTGTGTGTCTGCACATCCCACTTCTTTCTGTTTGCCTCTGTTTTATTCACGTAGTGTTCAGGGCTCTCTACCATCAATGTAGAGTTGATAAGAGATTCAGCTCATCTCTCATCGCCATTTCTTGTCCAGATCTAAGGGGATCTATTGTTATAGACACAACTATTACTTTAAGGTAATTTTTAAAATGCAAACTGTGGAATTTAAGCCAAAAACATGAAGCCAAAGACAAGTGACTTGTATTCATAAAATACACAATTCTTCATGAAGATCAAACAATGATAACCATTTAGGTACCTAACCAACACAGCATAAATACATCCAATTAAATAATAAATACAAATAAAAGGAGAAATGCAAAGAAAACACAAACTGGAACTATTCCTATCAGAGTTTATAAATAATTATTATTATATGATATATTTTGAAAACAATTAACCTTGAAAGATTTCACATCCATAAAGATAAGATTTGATGCCATATCTTCAATGACTCTATGTTTGCTATGCTGTTCTCTTAGTTCAGAAAGTCCTAGTAGGGGCAAGCTAGAAAGCAGATGGGTCAGCAGGGGTGAGAAGACAGTAAGAGAAGGTAACAAGGTGACGTGCGTGAATAAAATCAAAATACATTATGTATGCATGAAATGTCATAATAAAGCTCATTAACACATATAATTGATATGTGCTATTTTAAATATTGAAAAGGAAAGTCCTTTCTTACTACTAAACATTTGTCCTCTACAAATAAGAGTTTCTCAGTGACAACTTCCTCCTAACAGGGTTAGAGCACAACATCTTACCTATGTTTGGATCTGGATTTTCTATTTAATTGTCCCACTGTCTTTAGTCATTCCCATGTTTCCTTTCTGGGAGATTATAAGACAACACTCACTTTCCCATCTCTTTATTCCCTATATGTAGCATGTTCAAGGATGGCTGTGCATAAATGATGATGAGATCACAACTCCTTTATCAGAATAAAGCAGGGACTGCCATGAAATACTGTCTTCTGGTAATGCTCATTTTTAAAAGTGTGACTTAAAAGCCACGTCTCCTCAAAGGCTAGTCTGTTAACAGCAGACACATTTACACTGAAGTGACTTAATTCCTACTTAAAACAATTAGCACTGTCATAAGATGACTATCATTTCCCATCAATAACAGTAACAGTAGCATCAAGAGCAAAGTCAAAAGAAATCAAATGGTGACTGTATTGGGTTCTGGATAAGGACTGAGTTCTCTTAGAAATGGTACAGAGAAACCCAACAACAATGCAATTGTTGCCCTTCTCATGACTAAATGAAGTATGCAGTGGAGTCCATAGACAGAGGCCTAGACAACATTGGCTTCATATACCAATGTGGCTTGAGGTGTGCCCTCCCACAACCACTTCCCAGTAGTGTGGCCGAGAGTAAGCTGGGCTCAGCTTGTTTCTGCCCACATGCAAATTGAGCAGGGTGGCCGGTGGCATGCATATTCGGCTTAAGTTCTGCCCTTTCACAAGAGTACCAGGGCAATGTATGTTAATAAAAACACGTAAAAAGAAGATAGGGTGTGGATGGGATGAAATCTTCCAAAGACTCACTAGCCTCCATTGTTACCCTGGCAAAACTTGTACTGTGAGAGGGGAGATACTCTCTCTTGCTGCTCCCCGCCTAACCTGTTCCCTGGATGTGGGCACCTCCACTTAACCCACAGTTAACCACGCTTTGTCATGGTGGTGGATGTGAATTTTCATGAAGCATCTGTTATAAAATGAAGAAAAAGAACAGGGGATATATGACAGAAATGTTTATCCATAATAAAAAGGTGGTTTCTTGATTAAGGAAGAAAAGATCCATTCTATGACCTGAGAGGCTTACATTTCAGTAAGATCTGGCAAAGAAAACAATTCCTTTATTTTGGACAGCGAACAATCTTGAGAGCATGAAAAGTGCAGAAAAGAAAAGACACAGATAGCCTAATGTCTTTATATGTTAACCTTGTCGCTGTAGTTTTGGATATAAATGGCATCAGCTCCCCTGAAGAACTGGTGGAGACAAGTGATTACTTAGTTTGGTTTTTGTATTTTTAAATTAAAATACAATTACAACATTTACCCCTTTCCTCTTTTTCCAACCTCTCCTACGCTCCCCACTCAACTCATTGCTTCTTTTTCTTTAATTGTTATTGTTTCATATGTGTGTGTATGAATACACACACACACACACACATACACATACACAAACACACACACATACACACACACACACACACACACACACACACACACACATATATACCCATAAGTATATACATACAACCTACTAGGCTTGTTTAGTATTTCTTAAATATATATGATTTCAAGGTTAACCACTTGGTATTGGATTATCAATTAAGGCTCATCCCTAGGGAAGACTACTGCTCTCAGAATCCATTAGCTTCTTGTAGTTCTTTGGCTAAGGGTGGGGCCCTTTGAGATCTGCTCTTTCTGTGTTAGCATGTCTATTGATGTTCTTGGACATGTCTTGAATAGGAAGCCTTACATCTCCTTTTATATTGCCCTCCCTCACCCTGACTCAACTAAAGCCCCTCACCCCATTTTTCCCCATCCTGCCCCCCCCATAAACAAGTGACTACTTTCCCCTACAGGACCAAGGGCAGGGAAAGAAAGATCCTTTAGTCCAGACTGGACAGGAGACTAGTTGTTGAGTCCAGCGATGGCAAGCTGAGCCCAAGCAATTGTCCTCTTCATAGAGTGCATGAATCTGTCCAGACACGCTGCACTGCCTGGTGTGCTGAGTACTGGGCTTGGGGATTGATAAGAGACAGGAAATAGTCCTTTATGCTCTTGGAGTGGCAACCCCTTTTATTCAGAAATAAGAAAAGGACATCAGAATGGGAGCACTTTGTTTCAAAGAGCTGCCCTCCACATTTTAGAACTTTAAATTACCTAATAGTTTCCAATAAGACCGGGTTGGATTTAACTTTATTCCCCATAGAATTTTGAGTAAATGTCAAATATGAGTGAATGAATCATCTGAATTGGGAGCCAATTTATAGTTTTCACAGAATTCAGGATTATCTTGTAAGGAAAAGGAAACCCTGATGTAGTCAACCTCTTCCTGTTTGCCTTTTCATCTGCAGAGCAGATGTATTTATAGGATGGTGTTATAACTAACCTAAGGGTCTTGAACATATAAGAGCTCATCCCATTTTCCTCCCTCTGAATGACACAATTCCAAATGCACTGTAGCACTGAGATTTAGGTTGTCTTCCAGAAGCCAGATTTTTTCCTTTCCAAGCTTATATTGAGGCCATACTACATTGAAATACTAAGGGTGAAAGGATTAAGTAGGGAGCGGCATGTGGGAAATGGGGGGCAGTGAATGTAGTGACTAAGTTAACCAAAATAAGAATATATGAAAAAGTCTATGGAAACCCAATAGTTAGCAAGCTGATTTCAAAATACTACTTAAAACAGAGGTCAAACAGGATTACTACACATGGGTAGACAATATTGCTCCCAAGAGACATGGGCTAGTAAATGATATTGCAATACAAAGCATGGAATATTTCTCAAAGAATTACTGGTGAGGCCCCAGAGATCTCCAAACTATTGCACACTCTTGCCAGTGCCGTGGTTACCCATTGTAACTACATGGTAAAACTCTGTTGCTGAAGACACCACACATTTTGGCTGCAGGACATAGATCCCAAACTGACCAGGAAACTTCAGGAAAGATCAGTCATAAGGAAGCATATGTTCCTACTTTCTTACAGATCTGAAGCTCATATGGGTGTCTCAAAGAAGTCAAACAACGGGGTAAGAGTTTTTCATATTCATTCTTCTCATGGGGGAAGATGGCTGTTAAAGGGATTCCCTTTGAGTAGATGTTCCTGCCACATTTGCCGAATAATGTCAAAACCAACAAAATAAATAACATGACATAAATTCATGCAGGAATCATTAATGATGCAACGAACATGGCGTTCAGACTTTGAAGGTGGCCACTGTGAGTGTGAGCAGGAAGCAAAGGACAGGCCTACCCTGGAAATCAAACAGTGAATCAGAAACAGCCCATTTAGCAGGCAACAAAGTGATGTATAGTCTTATCTTAAAACCCAAGTTGACTTCCTGGGAAATGCAAACAAAACTAAAACATGGTGCTGGTGAGGAAAAACCCCTGAACAGTAATTACTGAACCAATCACTCTTGAAGTAACATTCAAAAATCAGTCAGGTATAAACTGTTCCAATCCCAGAACCTACACATTCTAGTTTTGACAGCAAAAAGGCAATTTAACAGAATTAATACTTTAGTCAGTCACTTAATGGATCACCTAAAGTAGAATAGTAATTTTATATTTACATTTTTAAAGATTTCTTGTTATGGTGGGCCACATTATGAGATCTACATTTTAAGCAAAATTTCAGGAACATAATATAATATTGTTAACTATGGATAGCAAGTTGATCTCTAGAACTTGCTCACTAGATGCCTGAAGCTTTAAAACTGTTGATCGAAACCTGTTTCTTTCTCCCATAGTTCCTGCCAAAAACTACTCTCTGTTTCTGTGAGTTTGACTATTTCAGAGCCTCATGTAAGTGGAATTATACAGGGTTTGTTCTCCTAAGACTAATATTTATTTAGTACAATGTCATCCAGGTTCAGGTGTGTTTTCACACATGGCACAATCTCCTTCTTTCTAAAGGCTAATTAAGATTCCATCATACATATGATACGATTTCCTTCTCTTCTCTTTCATGGACATACATGTAAGTCATTTCCATATCTTGGCTCCTATAAATAATGCTGCAGTGAGCTCAGGCTCTATGGCTCCTTTGCCTTTCTGATTCCTGTGGGTCTGTATCTAGACTGTCAGATAATGAGGTGACAGCATTTCAAATGTTCCGCAGTGGTCACACAGTCTTCCATTTCCCTCCACTCATACAAGGGCTCCGTTCTTCCTCTTCACTGACACTTTTACCTTCTTATTTGGAGATCAGAGCCACCATATGAGGTAACATCTTATTGCGTATCTGACTATCATTTCTTGGTGCTTATTGACATTGTACACGGTTTTCATATATCAACTAGCTGTTGGTACGTCTTCTTTGCAGAAATATCTATTCAAATCCTTTACCCATTCTCTTTGTCTTTTAACGAAGAGCAAACTTCCTTTCTGTTCACAGTACAGAATAAAATGCCGCTTGGCAGGATGCACACATATAGCGTGGGGTGGGGGGATAAGTATTTCAAGTTAATTGGAAAGTGAAGGCCTTTCTGCCTGGGTAGACTTCCCACATTCTGGAAAAGAAACAAACAAAGGAAACAACCCCCTAAACCCTGAATTTAAAAAACAAACAAACAAACAAAAAAACAAAAAAACAAAAAACAAAAGCAAAACAAACCCACAACCATCTGGGGGCAGCATTGAGTTCTATGAGAGTGTGGCAGTGATGCCATCTTCCTACCTCCTGGGAAGGCACAGGCCACAGGGTCACAACAGGGGAGGGGAGCTCAGACTGCACAAGACTCATTTCATCGTTGATAAAACAGCATGAATTTGTAAGAAAAACCACAAACCAGGATGTGTAAAGAAAGGAAAAACGAATCTATGTAGCATTAGAAATGTGTCTCTAGCCAGCTGGGGTAAAACATGCACCTGCACATAGACTATGTGGAGATGAAAAAGAAAGCTACAGCCATGGTTTAGAAAGAGCCTTTGATTAGAGGACAATGTTAATTAAGGCTCAAGACTTGAGTTTGATGCCTCTGTGGGGTGATGAACTTCCATTTCCATAGTTATCAAATGCACCCCTTTGTGGATGAATTTCTAAATGGTCTTATTAAATAAAAAACACGGAGCCAAATACAGGGGTGAAAGCCTTAGAGATCAGGGAATTAGGAGTAGCCACCAGCCAACCTTACCTCACCAACTCTGCAGCTTCCAAATACGAGTTACTTCCTGTCTACCCATGCCTTTATTGCCTTGCTTTTCTACCCTCTCATTGGCTCTAAGCCCAGCTGTCTCACTTCCTCGTCACTGCCTGTCTGTACAGACCCCCAGGTCTCTATGGTGGGTACTGGGATTAAAGATGTGTGTCAACATACTTGCCTCTGTTCCCTAGTATGGCCTTGAACACACAGAGACCCTGCCTGCTAAGTGATCGGATTAAGGGTGTGTGCTACCACTGCCTGACTTTTGTGTTTACTTAAAAACGACTTGCTATTTCCCTTGATCTCTAGGCAAGCTTTATTTATCAAAGCACAGATAAAATATCACCACACCCCTTACCCTTAGGGACCTCTTCAAAAATGTGCTGTTGGTTATGAGGGACTGTGGACTACTTCATAGGACAGCAAAGCACATCTCTGATGGCACCAGCTCTGTGTCCTGCTGTGGGATGGACATGTTAAATGAACGTGACATGTAGTGTGTACATGTCCTTTGTATGAGGAACAGCATACTTCTTAATGCACAGACAGGGAAGGCGGGCACAGAATACTGTCAACAGAGCAGCATGAAGCAAGGAACCACCACTTCCTGGTGACTCGCTCCCCTCTTGCACAGCTTCAGGTGAGTTGTTTAAAACCTTTGGAATAGAATCCAGAAACCAAAGTGAAACAGTTTTATACAATGGCAGGAAGCCATAATGCTGGCCCTGTTCTACCTGTCAGTGCCACACTTAAATTTCAGGCCTTGGGAACAGTTTTTCAGGGTTTAAAGTCCAACATTTAAAGAAAAAAGTAAACAGATTCTGGAATGGACTTGTCTTCAGACCTGCCTGCCGTTCCCACCAAGTGACGAGGTGGGATGGGCCTGTTAAATGGACATGACCTGTAGTATGTATGTGTGTTTTCCCAGAGAGGGCACGTTAGTAAACAAAGCATACGGAATCTAAGCTATGTCAGGATGTTCTCACATTTGAAAAAGGTACAGCTCAGGTGCAAATGTGTTGTCAGACTGTCTGGTGCAGAAAGCACCAAGCATCCAAAGCAAATTTTAACACATGAAGGGGAAGCCTCAGGAAAGTCCCTCACAAGATGCATCGTCTCCATAAATGGGCATGACCCTGTCAAAGGCTGCACACTGCGCACAGTTACTAAAACGTTGTTTTGTTTTTCCCTTGAGACAGGGATTCTCTGTGTAGCCCTAGCTGCCCTGGAGCTCACTCTGTAGACCAGGCTCAAACTCAGAGATCCACCTGCCTCTGCCTCCTGAGTGCTGGGGTTAAAGGCCACCACTGCCTGGTATTGTTTTGTTTTGTTTTTTCTTTAAGAACATAAACCACAAATTTAGTTTATAGGAATTGTTTTTCCAAAGTAACTACCCAAACAATACAATGCCCCCAAACCAAAGCAAAACAAAAATGTTTATTGCCTTCTTCTGAAATGAAAGACGTCTGTGTTCATCCATGTGACTAGGAGAAGGGCCTCATTCCACTTGGTGACCACATGGCTGGCAGGGTTGAGAACAGAACTGGTAATAGCTGTCCTGGCTTCCCTGTTTCAGAACACAGGGAAGAATTTCCAGTTGAGCTAGAAGAGCTCTCTGAATTTCAAACCTTAATGATCTGACCTTCCTCAAATCAGCCTGCTGACTTTTCTATGGGTGGGAGACTCCATCCCAGCAGATTTTCTAGATCACATCCCTTCTCTGTGAAGGTACTTAGTACCCCATGGTTAATGTAGATGGTCACATACCTGATCCTATTTTGTAGGCACAAACATGAACAGGGTATTGCTTAGCACATATCATCCTTGGTGATGAGGAAGCTTGCTTCTATCTCTTTCCAGAATCTCATCAGAATCAGAGCTGAGGCACAGTCTCTCTGTGGTTTTATTAACTCTCCCTGTTTCTACATGCCAGCCAAAGGTATTTGGCTTAAGGATGTCCATCCAGAGATGGCATGGGTTCTCTAGACAATGCTCAAAGGGCAAGCTTCAAAACCAGCTGAGAACATCATCTAAACCACTGTTCCTGTTTTCCTGAGTGGGAACTATTAGTGCTGGGGTTTGGTGACTCACCTATTCAGAATTTAATAAAAACCAAATGGTATAATCTAAAAGTAATAAGCCAAAATGGTACAAGCACAAGCTGGGGATAAAAGAGGTGAGGACTTTATAGAAGGCATTAGTATGAAAGCAACTGCTAAGTAAAAGGCTTCCTAAACCTTAAGGTCATTTATAAAAAGAACATAGAATGACCATGTATCGAAAACTCACAGCATATACAATATATGAAATGAACAATTAAAAAAACAGAATATGAGTGCACATAAACCACATAAATTATATCAATAAAAATGTTCCAGCTTTTCATTGAAAAGAAAAAAGTCATTTTGTTTCCACCAGCAGAACCCCAGGCAGTATTTAAGGGACATTTCTTAAGCAACGTGAGCAGGAAATGCTGGAAATAGAGGAAGATGCAAAGTTACACACAAAGATAAACTAAATGAAGTTTGAAATGTCATACCAGAAAAAAGTATAGTTCATATCCTTAACTTGAAATGAGACCAAAAAACAAAACAAGACTCCAAACAAGGAAGAATAGACGAACAGACTCACAGCAAAGTTCTAGCTAAATTTACGTGCACAGCAACATACTGCCTACTTTCATGAGGCAGCAATCAGACGCAGTAGACTAGTGTGTCTTGTTGTAAAGCTATGGCAGATCACAGGGCAAATCCATAAGCAATGACTCGGGAGGAAAGTAAATAAGTCAGTGCGTATGTGCATATGTACTCATTCATGCAGACTTACATTTTAACGGTACAGATTGCACTTTCTTCTTAAGCACATACTGATGTTCATGAAAATTGATCAGACAGCAAATAGAATAGGAAACTATCAATTTCAAGGAAGAAGATTAAGCCAGTCAGTGCTTTCTGATTATAGGGCAACTGAATTAGAAAATTTGAGTGGGTGTGGTGGCATACTTCTGTAATCCCAGCACTTACAATTTAGAGGCAGGATGAACAGAAGTTCAAGGTCATTCCCAGATACATAGTAAATTTGAGGCCAGCCTGGACTACATAAGACCCTCCTAAAGATTAAAAATGACAACAAAAACTCCATGAAATCAAAAGAAAAATAAGCATTCTCTTCCAATTAGGAATTTTGAAACTCTCCATTTTAAAGGAGGCTACAAATCAATAGTGTAGAAATTTCTAAAAAAAAAAAAAAAAAAAAAAAAATGAAGTCTGCTGTGGGATGGTCTGTATGTCAAATTGCTCTGATTGGTCAATAAATAAAACACTGATTGGTCAGTGGCCAGGCAGGAAGTATAGGTGGGACTAACAGAGAGGAGAATTTAGAGAACAGGAAGGTGGGAGAGATGCTGCCAGCCGCCGCCATGACAAGCAGCATGTGAAGATGCCAGTAAGTCACGAGCCACGTGGCAAGGTATAGATTTATAGAAATGGATTAATTTAAGATATAAGAACAGTTAGCAAGAAGCCTGCCACGGCCATACAGTTTGTAAGCAATATAAGTCTCTGTGTTTACTTGGTTGGGTCTGAGCAGCTGTGGGACTGGCGGGTGACAGATTTGTCCTGACTGTGGGCCAGGCAGGAAAATTCTAGCTACAGAAGTCCTAAGTATCACAATATCACAATCAGCAGCAGATGCTTAAGCCAGAAATCAGAGAATAATGTCTCATCTTAAGTATACATGCTTATATAAAAACATACAGAGAAGTTATACCAGCTTATTCTTTTAGCATAATGATTTCTGGTGTCATCTGTTTGTCATAATTTCTTTTTTTTTAAGGCTGCATTAAATTCCAGTGGACAGATGCACTGCATCCTTTCCACCCGTTAGTCTGTTAGTGGTCATCTAGGCTGGTTCCATTTCTTGGATATCATGAATAATGCAATTATAAACCAGCATTCAAATTTCTCTATGGTATGCTGATTTCTTTGGGTATATAACCCAGAGTGGTAGAGCTGGCTCATATGGTGGTTTTATTGGATATTTAGGAACCTCCGTTATTGATTCCTATAGTGGAATACTATAGCAGCAATGATTTCTTGGAAATTACAACTTTCCAGTATTGACTCATTAAAAAGAAAATTTAAGCGTAACAATTTTCTTAAACAGAAAAGAGACATTATCAATGAATTAACTCTTTTTTGTTTTTGTTTTTGTTTTTGTTTTTCGAGACAGGGTTTCTCTGTGTAGCTTTGGAGCCTGTTCTGGAATGCCGTAGACCAGGCTGGCCTTGAACTCACAGAGATTCGCCTGGCTCTGCCTCCTAAGTGCTGGGATTAAAGGCGTGCACCACCACCACCTGGCTGGCTTGTGCCACTGCTGCCTGGCTATGAATTAACTCTTAATTTGCCATCAGAACCAAGTAGTTTCACAAAGGGCATGCGCCGTGTTCCAGATATCAAGTGATCTTAATAATTGTTAAAATTATTCCCAGAAACAGAAAAAAAGAAAGAAAACAAAAAAAGCAACTTCCCAGATTCTTGTCATGAACCAAATACAATTACAATATCTAGGTTTTATACTTGAGAGCATAAAGTATAAATTTTATAAAGCTAACACCCAAAAATGAAAACTATACTCCAATACATTTGATTGTTGAAGCAAGTACTGGAGAAATATTAGCAAACTTCATTCATTAGCGTAGTGACAAATGCAATATTATGGCCAAGTAGGATTTGTCCCAAAATATAAAAGTTAGTATCAGGGAATTCATTAATTTAATTTACCATATAATTATGTTTGGTGGGAAAAATTGCATATCTCCACTCATGCACAAATTTCATAGAAAATGTTGAACATCTATTCCTGATAAAATTCAGTACAAATACAAATCGAGATTACTTATACATATATTTTGGTATTTAACATAATTAGTTTACTTAATGGATAAACTAGAAGATTGTCCCAAAAAGCAAAGATTGGCAATATTTCCATTTCTATCTAATGGCATATGAGAGGATTCTAAATAGCAACATTATGCTTCTTAACGTGGATGATTATACAGAAAATGATTTTATATTTATCCACTAAATTATATGTGTTTTGTGCACATTGTTGAATATATGTTTCCTAATAAAATGGTAAAACCTGCTCTATAATACAAAGATACATACATGCATTTAAAAGATTCATTTGATGTAATTTATGCTCAGTTGTAAATTTCAGATTTGCGACTGATGGATACAAAACCAGTCACAGCAAGCAAAAGAAGTGCCGCACATTCAAAATGGACAGCATGATATATAAAACGCTCTGTGCCCTTTTTATTGATAGTTATAAAATTTTACATCAGTGGCAGCTGATATATTGCCAAGAGGCACAAACATTCTTAAGACTTAGATATGAAACTTTGATTTGCAGGTCTTGAACAATGAAAGTTAAATGAGGGCTTTAGCTCTGGCATTTAAGCTGCCTGGAGCTCATTGCTCTTATCCTTAGAAGTCGGACAGACTGAAAATCAACACCTTTTCTTTGACTCACCACAGAACTGAGAGCGTGTAGGGGGCAAGGAAAGCATCATCCTGAGTCGGGGGAGGCAGGCGAGCCGAGTCACAATGAGATTGCTTACCAGACACTGAAGCCGCTGACAATACGAACCAATAGGAATACTTAAACCACGATTTTGATGGATTCTGAAGGCTGACTGTGGACTAGCAAGAAAGTTATTCACAGGGGCCTTAGTTTTAGAGGATACTTTGTACATGTATTAGTTTTACCTCTAGGAAATACAATAAGCTCTCAAGATCTGAGCGCTTTTTCCTGTGATTCTAGTGAGGAGAATAGAAGATGAATTGTGCCCGGAGCCTTGTCGACAATGAAACTCAGTTCTCATGGGAGCAGACTGTTTTTCTGAGCCCTGTTCCACACCCGTGGGGAAAAGGTTTTTCTGTGTCTCCACCTCGTCTTTCTGCCTCACCAAGGTGGGAGATATCACACAACAAAAACGACTTGAACTACTCGAAAAACTGTGTCAGAGACACAAGCCCACTAAAAGACTGAGATTTAAAATTGAAGAAGAGTAATCCTTCTCCCCTCTTTGTACTGTTCTAAAAGTAGATTCGATAATCTACTGTCCTACCACACCAAAGCAGACTCCAGTTAGCTATCAGTAGACAACAGCTGGAAGTCTTGCAAGACACAGAGACTCTTTGACAAACTGTGCCAAGGAGCCTGAAGTGAAATGGGAGAGGAAAACGACACTGGAGGACCTGGATGACTCTGCTCCTCATAAATACACCAAACATAAAGTGAGCTCATCTTTAGCCATAACATACATCCTTATTCTAGAGGCCCGTTGTTCAATCTGGTACATCTGGTTTTCAACAATGTATAACAAAAAGCAAGAAAAATATTTAAAGAGAGAAATCATCAGAGTCAGATACAGATGTGCCATAATACTGGAGTTACCAAACAGAAAATTTAAAATAATTAGGGCTAACACAGTACAAGATTTAATGTACAAAGAGGCAATATACAGAACACATGAGCAAAGAAAACAGAGATTGATGTCCTAAGGAAAATTCCAGAGAAAATTCTAGAAAGATTTTTTCTATGATTAAAGGAAGAATCAGTGTGTTCAAAGACAGGTCAATACAAAATTTCCAGAGTGAAATGTAGAGATAAAAAAAATTATAAAGGGAACAGAACATCTAAGAACTGCAAAGACAGTTTTAGAAGTAGAGGTTGGAAAGGAACAGAAGAACCAAACATTCAAGCAATATCACAGAGAATGTTGACAAGCAGCTGGTTGGTGTTCTTTTGCTCTACTCAGATAGAAACTGTACAGAGGCCAGGAGCAGCCCAAGGTCCAGTGGATGGACCCCAAGTGCTATAGGCCTCATGCTCCAAACTATAGAAGACAGAGACTCAAGTCTATTTCTTTGGGCTTGAACCACCCCTTGCAGCTACTGTAATCCTTAGTGGTGAATAGTAGCAGCAGCCAATAAATACCTAGTGGTATTACAGCTCCTGAACCTGCCATGGGTGTTAGGAACTTCAACTCTTTCTAGCATCTGGTGTTATAGCTGTTGGGCCTAATGTAGGAAGTCTTAGGCCTTGAGGGTGTCTACTGTCACACCTCTTAGGTGACTGTCCATAGCTCTTAGAGTCAACTCTTGGCCCTTAGGAGTTGGAAGCTCCCAGGAGCTCTTCCAGTGGCCCAGGCTTAGAGTGTCTCTATCTTTGGTCTCTTTGCAGCCTCTGTCTTGTTCAGCCACCTCTGTCCACTCTCTCATTTTCTTTCTTCTTTCATTATTTCTCATTGTCTCCATGGGACCTTTAACTCCCTCTTCTCACTGTTCCTGCTCCTATGCCTCGCCACTCTTGCTGCTGCTATTACACCTCCAATTCTGTTGCCGCCTTCGCTGTCTCTACCACCGAGCTGTTGCTTCTGCGCCTTCTCTACCTTCTCTTGGTATTACCAACTTGACCCATTCTACAGATGACAAAGATCAAGCAAAGGGAAATCAAACACAAAACAAATAAACATCCTACCTTAAAAACAAACAAAACAAAATTTCTCATTGGGAGCAATGTTGCAACACGAGGAACGAGGAGTCAGCAGACTCTGAAAAGGATCTGAATAGCTTGCTTACGTAGCCAGGAGTCGGGTGTGGCAAGGGTGTAGGCCCCACTCAATCAGTTCTTCTTACAAATGAAAGGCTGCCCTTCCACTAAGTACTGTGCAGACCAGACTCTCAACCTTCCTAAAACTGCTACCCTTTAATACACATGTGGTGACCCTCAACCATAAAACTATTTGTGTTGCTACTTCATAACTGTGACTTTGTTGCCGCTATGAATCATAATGCAAATGTCTGACATGAGGGATTTCTGATATGCAGCCCTGTGGAGGGGTCTTTTGACCTCCCCAAGGGTCGTGACCCACAGGTTGAGGACCACTGGTATAGGCCTTTTGCTGGGCTGTAGGAGGAGCTGCTTACCAATCTAGTTGGGTGAAGACGACATAGAGTTAAAGTTCACAGGAGCTTGAGGCGGCAAACCAACCTGGTGCCAACTGCTGTAAACACTGTGGCTGTGACGGTTCCTTCTGGAGCTGGAGCTGTGCTGTGCTCCTACAGTAAGTAGCTGTGGCTGCCGTGGAGCTTCCTCAAGCAAATGTGAAGTGATCAAAACAGCTGTGCTGAGGTAAGAGCAGTCCAAACAGCACTTGGTTGAGAGTTCCGTGCTTGCATGGTGCCAGGAAACAATCTAACTACTTTTAATGTCGAATCACCCTGGACACCAGCTTCCTTTACAGAAAAATATTAGGTTGGTGGAAAGGACATTGCAGTTTCAGACCATGAAGACCACGAATTTAAATCATTGTGACTAGGCTCAAGTAGATCTTTATTTATCAAAATGGGAACCATTACAATCAACACATTTTTGCCAATGAGAAGTAAGTTTACTTACTCCTGTGCTTTAAAATCCTTGCTTGAGAGTTCGACAGATTCTGCATCCTCCTTATTTTAAACATATTTTCTCTGTACTAGTGAGACGTGCCGGCATGCATAAGCTATAGTTTCTGCTCTTATAATTTGGTTTACGAAATTTCTGTGATTTTATCCTTTCCTGTAAATCCAGACTTTTTTTTTTTTTTAAATCTCAGTAGAGTGAATCAGTTAGACCTTTGCCACGGGGGATTTCCTCAAGCAGCAAACTTTTGGATTTTACTTATTAGCAGCCTCAGCTTCTTGTCAACTATGTAACTACTCACTGGGCGTTGGGTTACTAATTTTAAAGATTTATGAAACTGAGGCTAAAGAGATCACTCAGTAGTAAAGACCACTGGCTGCCCTGCCAGAGGACCTGGGTTCGATTCTCAGCACCTATATGTTGGCTCACAACTGTTTGTAACTCCAGTCTCAGGGATTTGATAGGTTCCCTTTTCTGCCTTCTGTGAATGCCAGGCACCAAAATACCCACACACTTAAAATAAATAAATAAATAAATAAATAAATAAATAAATAAATAGATAAATAAATAGATAAATAGAATTGAAAAATTTAAAAAGACTTACAAAACTTATCTACATTTTCCTACCTGTTTACTTTGGTCATAATTAGCCAAATTATGTGTTTCAATACATGGCAGTTCCTAAATAAGCTGTAACATACTAATATTTATCCTTGATCACAGTTCTCATGGTGATTTATTAGCTTTTTCTCTTGTCTGGAAGGTTTCCAATGTTTCAGTCTGGCAGGTGTGTGTGTGTGTGTGTGTGTGTGTGTGTGTGTGTGTGTGAAATAGTACATGGATTCCTGAGGAAAGTTGTTTGGCTGTGATCTTGTCTGCTTGGTTCCCTTTTTTTTTTCCTAATAACCAAGCTGTCTGTGCACAGAGAGCTAACAATTTATTTCAATAGTTCTGACCATAGACTTCACCGAAGGAGGTAAGTAGGAGCAAGCTGTATAAATGCTTGTTAGGTCAGGTTAGCAAGGCAAGACTCTCAAATATGGAAAGCAAAAGAGGTAAGATCTTTTGTGTAGAACACTCAAGTTGAAAGGGTTTGTCCCAACGTATGCACAGTCATTCAGTAAGAACTGAGCAGCAGGTGCATAGCACATACATCCTCCCCACTCTCCCCCTGCTAAATGTGGGTGCTTAAAAATGTTCACTTTAAAAAACTGCAAACTGCAAAGCATCCTTGGAAGTGGTAGCAGTTTGCACGCAGTGGTGGGAAGAGAATGAGTTTTTGAGGTACATGTTGGTTTCCCACAGGAAATCCATCACATAGTTAAACTAACTTCAAGAGCAAGTTAATGAGGTGACAGTTTGCTTAACATCCTGAATGCCCCCCCACTCCATTTCCAAACAAGATTGTAATTACCAAGCAGTTTCATTGCCATAGCACCCAGAACATTTTCACCTTGCAATCCAACCACCATGTATGAAAAGAAAAAAATGTTTCAGTACAAATGGGCTTAATGTGTTTAACAACACAATCACTTCCTGATTCTGGCCCAAACCATTGAAGAGTCTGTGTGTGTTACATTCACTGAAGATGAAATCATCAGGGAAATTCTGTCCTGAAAATTGTTCTTTCAGTTCATTTCAGCAATATTTCAGAAAATACCACACGAAAGTTTCTGAGTTAGACAGATATGCTATGGAGACAAGTGAGCTGGGACCCAGCAAGATGTGCCTCTGGAGTTAAGAGAATTGATTAAATGGGTTAGCATGGTGGATTGAATTGTCACATATGCAAGGTAGGAAAAATTCTGTGTTTGTTCTTTCTCTACTTTAGTTATTTGTTTATTTGAGACAAGTTCTTGCTATGTATCTCAGGCTGGCCTGAAATGATCCCGCCAGCTTGGTTTCCCTAATGTTGGGATTTCATGTATATAGTATCACACCCAGCTTTTCACTACTTTGTAATGGGCTCTTATCTTTTAGCACCCAGTTGCCTTTTTTTTAATTCCATAAAATCTCATTGATGCCTTGTTCAAAGTTTTCCATCACATAGCTGCATTTCAAGGTAGTATCACCACCTTCCATTGTCAACCTCTCCTCCTCCCATTAGTGACACTCAGTCACTAATCAGGCATCCTTGACTTTACCTCTCCCTTATAATACTCCAGTTAAGTCTATCTAAACATGCAACACTGATGTACAGTGTCTACTGGGGCTGAGAAGACAGTGTTGAAGTTTTAGTCCTAGGATTAGAAGCAAAAGTCTCCACACATCACTGAGGCAGTAATTCTGGGAGATTGCAATGGTGGGCTAGAGGAAATCTCAGGATGACATCCTTTTAACTTCTGAGATCTCTTAGTCATATGGTGATAGTATCTGTCACACTTCTGACAAATGGATGGTCCTATCAAATCACATTCTATTCCATGTTTTCTAGAGGGGAATGTCCCTATGTGAATGAACACATGAAGACATGAATACATGGAAACAACAGCAATGTGACTTCCTCTGGAGCCGAGCTATAGTCATAGACTTGTTCTCTTTTATGGACTGTTTTAAAGAGACAACATTGTATTTTCTGGGGTAATTTTATACTGTAGAAGAAACTAAACGGTTGACTACTCTTCAGGAAACTGGCTACAATCATTGTTGTAAATATGTTGTTGTAAATACGTCGATAAATATGTTGTGGGCATTAACAATGTGCAACCATGTCCCTGGCACAAAGGCTGCCCAAGATGATATGTAAGTTGGTAAGAGTGACTATGTTTCAATGACGCTTACCTGCAAAAACAAGTGATGAGGTGGACTGAGCCTATGATCTCTGGTTTGATAACTTTTGTTCTAGAGTATAGAACAAAAGGAAGGGGCCAGTGTTAAGATCGAAAAATTGTGTATAGTCCAGACCACATGAATCCTTAATGGAAGTAAGAAATTGGTATTTTGTTCATAACTTAATCATGTAAATCTCTTGTGAAATAATCTATTAAGAAAATATGTGACAGTATAATTTTGTTTTGGGAGCATGATGTTGGAGACTGTGTGGGGAAAGGATCACAAGGCCCATCCCATCGGTGTTAGAAGAAGAGAGCCTATTTGCAGTAAGCTCGGCAAGAAATAATGATTCTCAGTCTGGAGGGGGCAGCAGAGATGAGATATGAGGGAACTGGTAACTCAGGTCTTCTGTATTAAGACATGGAGATGGGAGATTTGCCAAAGAAGCAAGATGGATTTTAGATTTTTTTTTTTTTTTTGAGCTACAGGTAATAGCACAGTTCAAAACATGGAAGACAGAGAAGCAACCACAAGTTCACTTTCTGAAAGATTTTACTTTTTCAAGTCTGTAAGATCTCCTATGAGAATGCCCGAATAAATAAGCACAAGTCAAAATGGGACACATTTAAAAAGAAGCAGAGGAAAGACTGAAGACGTGATTAATTCACACTAGAGTAAGCTTGGAGGGGATGCTCTTGAAAGACTGTGATCTACAGATACCACACCTCACAGGCAACTGGGGACTTGCCTAAATGAACCATAAACGTCACTTTCTCCCTCTCCAAGTGTAGGAAGCAGTATATCTCTGTCATGCGTCTCCGCTTTAGTATGTAGACTTCCAAGTAAGCATGACAGTGCAAGGGGACTGATTGCAGGCAGATAAAAATAACTGGTGGAGAGAGACAGGATGTCAATTGTGACCAGCAAACAATGCCACAAACATACTCAATGTGAGTTTCTCTTGCTGGGCTTTGACCACATCCGAAAACACAGCACCACACCTCGTCAGTATTTCCAGAGCTCATTTCCTTGCTGGAGTAATCTCTCTTTGGCATGAGAAAATGGAAATCATTGCTCCTTTTATTTGATTCAACTGAATGTGGTTGCTCTCAGAATACTGCTTCCCAAAGCAATCACAGCAACAGGAAATGAGTTAAGGAACTATGGGGTAGGACACAAGCTTAGTAATGTTTCACAGGTCATTCCATGTTAGTGGGCAAAGTTTCAAGAAGTATATTTTTGGTAAAATTATTTAATAAGAAGTTGTTTTTCAGAGGCAGAAATTTTGATTAACTAGATTTATTTATGCCAGAACATCTCTTGCTCATATATTCCCTCCTCTCTCTCGCTGATTGGACTCCTGGAGCTCCACCTGGGGCCTGGCCATGGATCTCTGCATCTGCTTCCATCAGTCATTGGATGAGAGTTCTATCATGACAGTTAGGGTGTTCAGCCATCTGATCACCAGAGTAGGTCAGCTCAGGCTTTCTCTCGACCATTGCCAGTAGACTATAATGGAGGTATTTTTGTGGATTTCTAGGGACCTAGAAGAGATGCAGACTGCCTGGCTGGATTAAAAACAACAACAACAACAACAGAGGTGTGGTGGTATTGTGTTCCCCGAAATATTGTGCAGCTAATAAACTTATCTGGGGTCACAGAACAGAACAGCCACAATATTAAACATAGAGGATAGGCAGTGGTAGCACACACCTTTAATCCTAGCATTCCAGAGGCAGAAATCCCTCTGGATCTCTGTGTGTTCAAGGATGCAGCCAAGCATGGTGACTCACGCCTTTAATCTCAGGGAGTGATAGCAGAAAGCAGAGAGGTATATACGGCGTGAGGACCAGGAACTAGAGCTGGTTAAGCTTTCAGGCTTTGGAGCAGCGGTTCAGCTGAGATCCATTTGGATGAGGACACAGAAGCTTCCAGTCTGAGGAAACAGGATCAGCTGAGGAATTGGCAAGGTGAGGTGGCTGTGGCTTGTTCTGCTTCTCTGATCATTCAGTGTTCACCCCAATACCTTGCTCCAGGTTTGATTTTATTAATAAGACCTTCTAAGAATTCTGTTACACAGAGGCCGCTAATTTTGTCTCTAAGAAATACACCTTACTAGTAAAAGTACCAACAGACTTGTGGAGAAGGAAATTGGGGTGAAATCCTGTTCACAATAGCTTCCAAATAAAACACAGTAAAATAAAATAAAATAATAAATGAAACAGCTAGAACTAAACAAGGAGGAGAAAATTTTTACAATGAAAACAGTAAGACCCTGAGGAAGGAAACCAAAGGAGGCCCTGGAGGACAGAATGCTACCCCATGCTCGCGGATGAACAGGATTAATGCTGTGATAATGGTTATATTAAGTTATATCTTATCTATATTTGAATATTCCGAGGTTTTTCTCTTATCTCAGTGAAATCTCATCAAAATTCTAATGAAATTCTTCACAGATCTAGGAAAAGAAACCTCAAATTTATGTGGAACCACGAGAAACCCCAAAAAGTGACAGGAACACTTAGTAGAAAGAGAAATGCTAAAACATTCACAGTACTTGATCTCAAATTACATCCCAGAGCAATAGTAACAAAACCAGTATGGTACTGGCACAAAAGTAGAAATGTAGTCCAATATAATAAAATAGAAAAACCAGAGGTAAATCTGCAAAGCTGTAACTCCTTTAATCTTGACAAATTGTCAAAAAAAAAATGGAGGAATAGAACAGCTCCTTTAACACACGGTGCTTATAAAACTGGATTTCACCCTGTCGTGGCATGAAACAGGATTCACTTCTCTAATCCTGCACAGAAACCAATTAAAAATGGATCAGGACTTAAACCTTGAACGTGTTAGAGGAAAACAGTAGGAATACTTGATACCAGCATAGACAAGGATTTTCTGAAAAGTCCAATGGCACAGAAAATAAGTCGACAAATTGAGAAATGGGCTTAGATGGAATTAAGATCTGCACAGCAGAGGAACTAGCCAGCTGAATGAAGAGACTGCCTCTAGGTGGGAAAATCATTGTTAACTCTCTAGCTACCGAAGGATTGACATCAAAGGTATATAAAGGATTATAAAAACATACTCCCCAAACCCACTTCACACAACCCACAGATGGATGAATGAAATAGGCAGACAGTCCTCAACTGAGGAAATGTTGGAAAAATGTTCAATATCCTTAGGAATCAGGAGAATGCAAATGTAAACTACCTTGTTCTGGCTAGCTGCAATCTGAGTGGCTATCATCAAGAGAAGAAATCTAGCTTCAGTATTCACAACAGCAGGAAATGGAACCAGCTTAGGTGTGCATCAAGGGATGAATAAAGAAACTGTGATACATAAACACAATTTAATTTCGTGGAGCCATGAGGAAAAATGAACTTACGATATCTTCAGGAAAATGGACATAACTGAAAATCATTACGTGTAGTGATATAAACAGATGAAGAAAGACAGATATCACATCTTTATGTCTCTCTCTGTTTCTGTCTCTCTGTTTTTTTCTGTCTCTGTCTCTCTCTGTCTCTCTGTCTCTCTCTCTGTCTCTCTGTCTCTCTCTCTCTCTCTCTCTCTCTCTCTCTCTCTCTCACACACACACACACACACACATCAGAACATACTTTTAAAGACTGTGGCCTGCCAGTGAAATTCTGTTATTTCAATATTGCCAAGTGTGAAAAAAATATTTACCATCTGCACCAACTGTTCATGTCCTAAATTGAATAAACATTTGATTTTGTTTAGAAAGATTTAACTTTTGGAAATAGTTTTTTAATTCAAAGTTAATTACCACTCATTGTAAAAATTCAAAACAAGTGAAAGTTTACATAAGAAAAATAAATCACTTCTTCTCTGAATACATGCCTACTGTTAGCCTTTGAGTGATATTTGTCCAGACTTTTAGAGTTTATGTGCTTTTTTGGAATTTTGTTTAGCCTCAGAAGAGGCAAAGGATGGTACTATCTATCCTATCTGCCATGTTAATGGAGGTAGTTTTTAGGAATCAAACAGTGTAATGCAAATTAAAAGAGAATTAAAAGGAGCAGGTGCAGGACCAGCCGTCATACCTCTTTGTTTAGACTTCCTAATGAATAGCTACCATTAGTGAGATGCAGCTGTGCCTCCCCTCCACTGTCTTTAGTCTAGTCCCATGCTCCTGTAAGAAATGGTGTGACTGATGGAGAATGGAAGTGTCAGGAACTCGGAACTGGTGGCTTCCTGAGTTGAGATACTTGGGACATTTTTCGGCTTCGTTTCTCAAGCTGGGTGTGGGTGGAATAAGATCACAACTATGATGCTGCTGTGACTAGTTGTCTCTTGCAAGCTTTCTTGAAATTAAATAAATGTAGTGTATGAAGACTACTATGCCTCACACATTCATTAAACTGAACTAAGAACTACAGATGTTGGAGATACATTTTGTTATCACATAAATAATTGGGTCCTTTTATACTGGTTGTAACAGATTTGGGTAATATAGAATTCTACCGTCTGCCCCAGAAATCTCACTCTTCCTTATTTATAACTGCTAATTTAATTACCATAGTTTTTATAGACCTAGTAATATTTCTTCTTCTAATTCAGTTTTGGTAATTTGCATCATTTTAGATATTTAATTTGTCTAAATATTAGCATTGTATGTGCCAAGTTGGTCTTATTTCCTTATCAATATTTATTTCCTATGGTATATTTATTTACTATCTATCAGCTTTGTTAATCAATCAGGGCTCAGGAAACTAAGCCCTGCAGAAGAAGAGGCAGAAAAATTTTAAGAGCCAGAGAGGATGAAGGCTACCAAGAAAACAGTCCCTCTCAGACATAATAGGTTTCATTGATATACATTTGAATTCACAGAGACTGTGGCAGAACGCAGAGGGTCTGCACATGTCTAAACCAGATGGGTCTCCCAGCACTGATAGGGAAAAGTAGACATTAATTTCCCTCCCTAACCAAGAAGTTGTCTTCAACTGATAACCAATTGCAAAGGAAAAATTAATTTTCTCCAGTGGAATCTCACTTAACCACACTTAAGGCACTTAAGGGCAGGCCCATGCCCAGTAGATCAACACACAATGAACTCAATGATATTTTTGTAGATTTTTATTTTGTTTCATGTTGCTTTGTTTGGGCATTTTTTTTTAACTTACTGGATTTTGTTTGTATATTACAGTTACCCATCCACCCTCCTTTTTAAAATGGATTGTGTGTGTTTCTGTCTTTTTTCATTTTTTTTTAAATTCTGGTTTATTTTGTTTGTATTATCTGCCTGCTTTTTTTTTCCCTATAAAGAGAGAAAGAAGGCATGGCATTGGGTACATGGGGAGGTAGGAATGATCTGGGAGTATATGGGAGAAGGAAACCATGATCAGAATATATTGTCTGAAAAATACTTTCAATAAGAATATATAATAATAACCATTACCCATCTGTCTTGTGGCGACAGGGGCAGGAGAGAAGTTCCTCCTCACCCCCCAACCCCCACCCATCAACGCTGGAGGCAGACGGGAGAGGCAGCCCTGTGGTCATAAGAGTGGGAAAGCCATCCTTGACCCCCACCAGCTGCAACACTCTGGAGAGCAGGCCTTGCCAGGGCAGCACAACAGAGCCAACAGGTTAGGGTAGGTGTAGTTGAGCCAGACCGGAAATTGTGACCATGGGAGAACTGTCCACATTTCCTAACTGGCGGACCAACCCTACAGCTGCCCAGGCCCAGAACCAGGGTTATGACTTGGCCCGCCCCAACATCCACCCCATCCATCCATGATCTTCTGGAGCGCGTGAAGGGACCTGATCCTCAGACCCAAAGCTGTAGAATCTCCACAACACAGGGAAGCAACAGAATGTCCAGGAAGAGTCCAAGTCGGGGCACAGCATTGAACGTGTAGTGAGACCAGGGGCCTCGAACCAGACCAGTGACTCTTAGCAATGAACACTTGAAAGTAGAAATGTGTGGACTAAGGAGTATACGGTGTGACTTGTTGGGTCACACTGCAGCTTCCATGACAGGATTTTTAATTCCTTCCCTTTTTCCCCTCCTTTCATTTTATTTTCTTCATTTTTTTTCTCTTGAATTTTGTTTTATTAACAGTGGGGGGTGGAGGGGTGGAGGGCGGATGAAAGGGATGGGGAATGAATGGGATCAAGATACATGATGTGAAAAATACTTAGAATAAATAAATTTTATTAAAGAAAAAGAATATATAATAAAATACGAATACTCCCTCCAAAGTTTCTTGTGTCATTTTGGGGTTCATTGCTTTCCCAATCTCTAGCTTTTGAACTTAACAATATAATTTCTATTGTAATTTGAATCTCTTGGCATTTTAAATCAGATTATAAAATGAAAATGATATTTTCATTTTTTTTTGTTGTTGTTGGTTTTTTTTTCTTCTTTTTTTTTTTTTTTTTTTGGTTTTTTGAGACAGAGTTTCTCTGTGTAGCTTTGTGCGTTTCCTGGAACTGACTTTGTAGACCAGGCTGGCCTTGAACCCACAGAGATCCACCTGCCTCTGCCTCCCAAGTGCTGGGATTAAAGGTGCATTAATCTATCATCAACCAACTCCTATTATACTTGCTGATAAGTTATAATGGACTTTTTGAAAATTCCATAGACTCTATAAGCCAGTTTTACTTCTGTATTGGTAACCCATGTCTTTGATTTCTCTTTAAAATTATTATTGAAACTAAAACCTCCAGGACAACATTGGTGATGGGAATGGATGTCTTTGGCCTATACTGATTTTAGAGGGAAAATAGCATTTCACACTCAAGGATGGTATGATGTGAAGGCTTTATTTTATAAGAATTGTTAATTATGTTGAAAAAAATTTCCTTTTAGTCCGACTTTCCTCAGGGTTTTGTTTTTTACTAGTCTGAAATGCATGCTGGGATTTGCCAAGTTATTTCTCTTTTATTCTAACGGTGATCCTGTGTTTTTAGTTTGTTGATCTGGTGACTTACACTGATTGGTTTTGAAATGTTAAATTTTCTTTGCATTTCTGAAATAAGCCTCCTTTGGTTACAATTATCCTTTTAAAATGTTGCCTTATTATAGTTGCTAAAACTCTACTAAGAATTTTCTATTTGTGCAGATGAGGAACAATTTAACTCTAGTTTTCTTTTCTTACAATGCCCTTTAGAATTTGTTATAAGGGCAATGCTTACTAAGCATTTCACAGCTAGCAGATGCTGTCCTAGGTTATTTACATATTATGTTCAAACTTCTATTTTGATACAGTTTTGGACTTTAGAAAACTACTGTAAAAATAATATTATATATTCTCATATACTTCTATTGATTTCACACATCCTAACCACCTACTAATAGATATTATTTTCTCACTCATTCTCTGTTGCTTTTCATTTTCATGACTCGTATTTAAAACAGGGAAAATCCCATATATTTTCCTTATATCTCCTTTCTATCATTTTATAAAGTCATTAGGTAATTTCTATCCTTAATTTTTCTTGTTATTCTGTGCAGAATCAGGTTCCTGATTTAAGCCATCTCAGATATTATTTCAGAGTCAATAAAATTGATCTGATTAATTTAGCTGAAAATCTCAAGATGAATTGCTATTATTTACTCCGCAGTGCTCTTGCAGATAAATCTATTTATAACACTATGGAGTCCATGTCTGACAGGACAGATAACGACTGTCTAAAACTAACCTTCTCCCTGAACCACCCCTCCTATTTTTGTTTTTAGAGCCATCTCCTGTCTTAGAGAGATTGTAGGCTGATTTCTAAGGGCTACAGCCTCATGACTGACATTCCCTGACTATGAGTTTGGCTAAGGAAGAAAGAGTGTGAAAGATTGAAAGCAGAGGAGAGCAGCTCATTTTGGTGTTGGTGACTAAAATCTGTACTTCCTGCCATGCAGCTAGGAATCTCACAGGGCTTTCTTAGCTGACATTCCTCTGATACTTTCAAGCCCAGGGTTGGTCATCAGCATATTCTTTTGTTAACTCAGAAGCCTTTCACTTTCCCTTATGCTTTTCTGTGTGATGATTAATCTGGTCAGTTTGACTGGATTGAACAATACCTTGGAGATTGCTACAGCACACCTCTAGGTGTCCTTGTTACAATATTTCTATTGACAAGTATGTCATGAGCTCTCTCATCTAATGAATGGATTATTCTGCGGATAGATTAAAAAACCGGCTAGAATATTGGGAAATGATAGATTACGGGCAGTAGACCTAATTAGAAGAAGTAGGTTGAGGGCTGTAAATAGTCCTGTCCATACTGTTCTGTTTCCTGAGAGCCAGATTCCTCCACCACTTTCTTCTTGCCATGATGGACTAAAACCATGAACAAAAGAAATCTTTCCCCACCTAAATTGCTATCATCCCAAAGTAATAATAAAACTAACGTGCCCTGCCTGCACCTGGGTAAGTATTTCTTTTATTTAACTCTTTCCAGCCTCCTTTGACTGTTAGCATTCTGCCCAGCCAGGACTCTAGCTGGTGCGTCAATTCTCCATGCTCCTGCTCTTGTTCATTGCTCCTCCTCTCAAGAGTTCTCCAGTGAGAACTCCTGTCCCCGGAAGTACTCTAACCTCAGTCATCCCTTGTTTTGATCAAAATTTAATCTACTACATGTCTTACTGGTGGAAGATCAACCAAAAGAAGATTCACTGTGTCAGAAGCTCTGAAGTTGGCTACTTGCGTTGCAAATGTCCTCAGGCATTTGGAGGTTTGGGGGGCTCCTTCCTTTAATCTCAAGAAAACTGTTTTTAATGAGGAAACTTCATATTCAGATGATGAAACTCATATTATCATCCTGTCCTTCAAGTAAGCCTAGCCCTGCATGTGCAAGCAGTTCAGAAAAAAAAAAAAGCGCTTAATCCAGTGTTTCCTGAAATACTTCTTCAGAACAATAGTCCTGCAAAATTTTTAAGAGTAAAAGGGTAGTTACTTTAATGTAACACTTTTTAGAAATAATTTTATATACACCAGTTGGTAACTAAAGCCATTAGAAGTCCTACAGTATATAAGTACATATACTTACTTTGAGCTTTTTATATTTCAAACAAAAACAAAATTTCTCAGACTGTGTAGGCTGTTTGCTTGTTCCTCCCTCTAAGACTTGGAAGAGCATCTCCATAAAGGGACAAACTGTCTTCCTGAAAACCTGGACAGAAGCTTCTCCCATGGAAGAAAACAGCCTAC
The DNA here is from genome assembly GCA_902168405.1 of Peromyscus aztecus. Lineage (NCBI taxonomy): Eukaryota > Metazoa > Chordata > Mammalia > Rodentia > Cricetidae > Peromyscus > Peromyscus aztecus. The sequence continues at coordinate 47,399 of CABHPQ010172441.1, forward strand.
ATCTGCTATCAGATACTTTTCTTTACTGCTTCTGAATTTTTGTTATCTGCTCTTTAAATCTGCTTTCCAATTCTGTTTCCTTGAAGCACACAAAGGACATGAAAAAGATTCAAGAATCTTATGCCAAACCCACTTTTTGTTCTACGGCTTTTAACTTGGTTTCACTTTCCTCTCTGAATAAGTAGATTTGCCAGAGGATCTCAGTCTAAATTCAATGAACTTTAATAGAAATGTGAATGATCAATAAGGTCTAATCAGATGCAACTGTAGCTCTCTAACTAGTTTTGAATGGTTTCATGGTTTAAAACTGCCTGGCTGCAGGTAGAGGGCGCTCTCCCTTCCTGTCTCCCCTAAAGCTGTGTGCTTCCTTTGCACATCTTTCAGGGTGGCTGAGTGATTTGCAATAACAAAAAAATTCTGCAGAGTGATATGTTTATTGCCATAAAATAGAAAAGCTTTTAAAATAGGAGAACTAAAGTGGGAGCTTTTAAAACTGCACAGTGCTTTTTATTTGGAATATTTCAAATTATAGAGAAATGAAACTATAAATATACCATAATGTCTGCTTTTAGGTGTTTAGAGTCTCTTGGAATAGATAGATGATAGATAGATAAGTAGATGGATGGATGGATAGATAGATAGATAAACAAATATAGATATATGTGAATATGTATATATGTTCCACACAGATATAAACATACCATACCGATAAAGGATAATTAATTATAAAAATGATGGATAACCATTAAAATAATCTAGACGAAGTAGGCCCATTTCTTTACACTGAGACCTAGTTTTCTATTTTTCTGTGTATGGAACCTGAGTGGCAGTTGTCATTGTATGTTTTTTACTTTTGCCAGCAAAACTTCAATTTTCTTGCTCTTCAAATTCTCATTTCTTGACAGGTATCCATCAAAACCTCTCCTCAAATTTCCTACACTTGTAACACGCTAGGAGTGCATCAGGACATTTCTGCTCAGTCTAGCTATCTTCTAAATTTCGTTTTGATAACCCATCTCATTAAAATGTAGTGCAGAGTCCTCATGTTTATTTATTATTTGAACACAGCTCAAGAAGCCATTATTCAAATCTGACTGTACTCACTAATATATTTCATAACATACATATATCCCCAGACATTTTTGTATTCTGGTAATGTTTCCATTAGCCATCCATTCTTTAATGAAAAGCTATTTATTTTCCTGGAAATGAAAGAAAAAAATCTGTGGAGCTCTCTGCTGAACACTCACAGGCTTTTCCTGTGATTTTTGCACAACTTTGTTATATTTTTGTATTGTGTAAACCTAAGGAGTGGGTAGCATTGTAATATAGCTCACATTTCAAAAATACTACAATCATTAGAAACTATGAAGCAGAATTCTTAGCCTTGTTTTTTTTTTTTTTTCTATTTCCAAGGTCTCAGTCATGCATTTGGGATATATATTTACTCCTTTAAGCCATTAAGCAATTCTCTTATTGAGCTAGAGTACATCACCTGTGTCCAGGTGCTCTGATTTTCGATTCCATTTAGACTTGCATGTGTAAACTCACAAGCTTGAGCCTGGGAAGTTCTGGGACAGCCACAGCCACTGGTGAGTTTGGTTGGAGTGTCTTCCAGTTGTTTTGTGTTTCTTGGGCCAGCAACAGAATTCTTGCATTTTTTTGCCCAAGTTATTCTTGCTGTTGACCTGTGTACTGAAAGCCTGTTCCTAAATACTATTGTTGTTTCTGGAATTGAAATTCCTGAATGGCCCGGGGTTTGAGCATCTTCTTCCTTCTCTCTGTTTTCTGGAATATTCCTTCTGGTAAAGATGTATTTACACCCAAGTTCTCAGCTCTGAGACCTTTTTCCTGTGTCACCTGTATGAATCACATTACAATTGCTTGTTTGGTTAACCTGTGGGGTTCCTGCTTGGATCCATGGTCAGTTATCTTCCTTAATGACCAACCCCTCAAGGCCATCCCACAATGGCATCCTTTCCTTTTGAACTGATGTTCCAAGAATCTATGTCAGTGTAGATGTCTGGGATTCGGTCCCTCAGCCGCCTCATCTCCATCCCAGTGTTCCCTCTGAATGAATCCTTCTAATTCTTCATTGCTTTTGGAACTCTACATGAACCAAATACTATTATTTTCCTGAAGCGTTGGTCTGTGGGCACTCAGATCTGCTCCATGGAACCTGCCATCCTGATGGTAGCTGATGAAGAACTAGTTCTCTGGCCGAATACAGTTGAGAAGGACTCTGAAGAAGAGATCAGCCAGTTTCCCTTTTTTCAGAACTTGTCTAGATTCAATATACTAATATGCACCCATACAGGCAAAATTAAGATATTTTTTCCCGATACATTTTTTTTTAGGAATATTGTTTTCGAAGAGCTTCTTAAAGCCAAGTATTCTGTAAAACATTAAAAATAATTTATTATTGTTATTACGTGTGTGTTTTTGTGCACTGTGGCATGTGTGGCAGGGGGGTCAGGGGACAAATATTGAGTGTAAGTTCTCCTTCCATTGTGGGTTCTAGGTGGGCAATTCAGATAGGCAGGCTTGTGGGACAAGCACTTCTATCCACTCAGCCATCTTGTCAGCCCTAGAACATGCTTTTAAAATGCTTTTAAGGGTTAGATTAGAGAATCTTTTAGTGTTTTTCAGTTTTACAGACTGGTTCAATTATTCACAATAAGTATTCTGGCAGAAAAGAAGTGAAAAAAAAAAAGAGTCCCTTAGTGTTTAGCCAACTCCAACCAAAGAAGCAAGAGCCATGGAGCATGGCACTTGGGTTCCTATGTAGTTCTGGTCTATAGAGGCACAAAGATGCTGCAGAAGACCCCACCCATTGTGTTATGTCTTTCAATAGCGTGATAATATTTATTAAAACCTAATGGGTCAAGTGTAATGGTTCTGAAGCTGTAATGGTTAATTGGGCTAATTCCATCTTTTATGTATGAATTTCTCTAAACATCATCCAGAGAACCTATATTCACATTACCAAGGACATGGAATCCACCAATAAGTCCCCAAACAACTGAGAGCATATGGGAATGTGGTATGTACTAAACTGAATGTTATCCCGGTGGTTAAAAGAGAATGAACATGCTGTATGTGGACAAAATAGTTTTACTATTTTATTGATGAAGAGAATGAAATATTGTCTTTTATGACAACACAGATTGGATTGGAAGGCAACACATTAATTTAAATAATTCAGTCCCAGAAAGACAAATCCACATATTTCCCCTCATTCACAGAAGGTATAAACAGAGTTCACAGAAAGAGAGGTTAGTGGTCACTGGAGGCCTGGAAGGGGAAGGGAAGGAGACAGAGTATAGCTACATAATGAGAAGCAAGATGCATTTAGAGAGCAGAAGTTAATTTGTGTTCTATGTCACAGCAGCGTGAATACACTCTCTAACAATTTATGATGTATTTAAACATATCTCCACAAGTCACTTTCCAACACATAGAAATAATAAATATTAAGAGAGATGAAAGCTAATTACCTGAATTTTATCATTATACATTGCATGCAAGTGCAGAATTATACCATATCCCATAAATATGTGCATATAATATGTTAATTATATTACTTTTTAAAGCTGAAGAAGCCATGTTAGATAAAATCTTTCCATTTGTCTACACTAACAATCTCATGTATATATATATATACATATATATATATATATATATATATATATATATATATATATATGTAGCCAGGGCTGCACCATGCCAAAAATTGTGATTCTGTGGGATTCAGGGTTACCCCCCCCCAATGCATTGAAGTACTGCTGCATTACACCCTTAGATACAGATGTTTAAGAAATCCTGGTGCTGATGCAGGGATGGTGGTAGAACTTGCTGGTGAGTCTGGCTTACACAGAGCGCCTCGTGTTGGCTACAGTGATGGCTGGTGGAACTAAGGCAGGCCCCTGGCCCCCTGGTAGGATGATGTCCATCTGACAGGCATTTATTACTCACTAAGCACTCAGAGTGCTCATTCTCCTCTCTTCATTGGGTCTCAAAGGACAGAGCGAGCTGCTGAACACACACCAGGGCTTGCTTACTGTTGGCCCCCCAGTTCAGTAGATTTCATTTGATTTTCATGTGAACTCAGAGGTGAAGAGACTCCTGGGTTTTCTCAAGGGATATGGTGTATTTCTCCTTGATTCATTCACACCTTGCTTTAATTCTTTATTTTTTAAGGCAGACCTTATTTTTAAATCAGGTAGTGATAAAAATTCAGCTCTCGGCATACAGAAGCACAGCAGATTTTTCTTCCCACGTTTCACCACTATTTAAGTCGACTAGGCTCAGACCTAAACTCTTGAAGCCTCTCTCACCACATTTCCTGTTTATAACTGAACAAAGTACACACAAAAGAGTTGAAGAAACAGAGGAGAGGAAAAAAAAAAAACCTAGTGCTGATAAAGATATATGTCGGTGCTATGCTGTTTCTAACATAACAGAGCAACGGCGTTTAGAAAAAAAGCTGGTAGGAGAATTCGTAGTCTGTCCTTGTTTCATGGCTGCACATGGGCACTTCTGAAAAGAACCATGTCAGGTGAGTGGCACTCTCAAGTCTTTTTTTCTTTTCATTCCTACGACTAAAAGTTTATTTAGTAATTTCTAAGTCTTAACAAAAAGATATTTCCTTGTGGGAAAGCAAATTTGTTAACATGGCATTGTAAAAAAATGTTTTGTATGACTGGAAAGTGGTTTGAATTGTATTCATGTGTATACTGATTATTCGCTCCTGAAAGAAAAAAAAAAAACTTAGGCAGTGTTTTCTAAAAACAAAGTTATCACGGCTATTGATGAATGTTCACTAATAACTGTGCCATTTGAAAGTTTGTTGTTTTTACAGAATCTTTTGTTGACTATGCATATTTCTCCTTGGTTGGTTTAGACAGAAAATGGGATAGGAATAATTGATTGTAACCATCTAGCAATTAGGCATTATAGTTTTCCCCGAGGGATCAGTAGAATTGCCAATAATCAAGGAGATGAAAAACTTTGAAGAGGCCAGTGGAAATCCCATGATGAGATAGATTGTGATGGGAGCGCAGATGATTTCCCTGCTACGAATCCAAGTTCATCGTTCCTTCCTTTCGCATTCCTGATGTTCTCTTCACTTCTTTAACAAACGTTTTTACAACAGAAAAAAAATGTGTATTATTTAAAGGAAGAGCACTGTGAAACAGAAAAACCTTTGTTTGTTTGTTTGTTTGTTTGTTTTTGTTCTCAAGACAGGGTTTCTCTGTGTAGCTCTGACTGTCCTGGAACTCTGTAGACCAGGCTGGCCTCAAACTCACAGAGATCTGATTGCCTCTGCCTCTTCCTCCCAGGTGCTGGGATTAAAGGCATGTACCACCACCACCCAGCAGAAAAATTATCTTACAAGCTGACATTTAATTACTTTAAAATGCAAAATATTAACTTGAATTTCCTTCAAAGTTTTACTTCTGTGCATTCCACACAGTTTGCCTTTTATAACTGGAATAATAACGTGCATTAAATCATATACTCAGCTTTACTACCAGCTCTGTAACATAACCATTTCCTTCTTCATTATAGCATCTGCCTCGTCATGTTAAATAGATGCACAGAATGATATCCAGTGCACTAATTAGAATTTGTCCATTCATTCATCTATTGTTAGACACTTCTGTTGTATCCAGTTTTGTTTTTTTTTTTTTGTATTTTAAATGGCAGGAAAATGAATGACCCTAAGGCTTTCATGTATTGAGGGTTATTTTTCAGAAATTATATCTAGAATCGAAATCACTGAATAAGATGTTATGGATATTTTGAGCTTCATTGTTGCTAAATTGCTTCTCCAAGGCTGATGGCAATTTCCTCCCATTCTAGAGTGCTTCCTTTTAATGGTTGATCTCATTTGGCAATCTTTGTGAGCACAATGTACTAGTCCATTGCTTAATACGTGTCACTTTGGCTACAATCAGCTTGGACACCAAACATTCTGCACAGATTCTTAAGCTGTTTGTAACTCTGTGGTTTGTACCTTTCTGACCATATCTTATGCCTAATTGTTATGCTGTTGGCACACTTAATATCAATACTTATTGGGCAGTAGTAGAGCAAAGAAATCACATATTATAATTTCTGAGAGTTCACTTCTCAGAATTTTGTTTGAGGGATTTTAAAAAAATCATTTGTCTAGGTAAGGCACAGGAATGTAACTTAATATATGACATTCTTATATGCCTTCTCTTTCCTGGTTCATAGGAGAACAAAAATAAAGGGACTAGTTCTGATTTTGCTAGGATCATGTAAGAAATAGACACAGCAGTTCTCTGCCCATGCTGCTGACAGGAGCTTGGGAAGGGGAAGGTCAAAGGCAATGAATGTGATGCTCAACTCTCTCTGGAACTTACTAATTCTCAACAAGAAGAGATAATGGTAAGCTTTCTCCATCCACTTCACAGCTCAGCACTTGAGCACAGGGCAGGGATGCTATCATTGTCAACGAGGCCTCCCCCAAACGGAGATGAAAGTGTTTGCCATTAAAGCTTCCTAGATCTTAAGAGTCAAAATGATCCCCACCATGCAAAATTTAATATGAGCCAAGGGAATCTGCTGACAGCATTTTCCATATTTCCATGTTTAAAAAGATGAAATAAACATACTGATCTAATAACTAAGGCCATGCTTCCCTATTCACATAAAATGAGTATTAACCAGATCAAATGGAGAAATCCATTCCTTTGGCCCATCATTTAATGAATAATGGTTCACCGTTTAGTTAACACTTTGTTTGTTTGTGTTGTTTGTTTTATGGAGTTCTCACTGTCTTTGCTCACTGGAATTTCACTTACATTTCTGGGCAGAGTGGCACTCTTTTAGAGACTAGAGTTAACTAATTATGAATAGCCTCTTAAACCCAGGCATTCTTTTAAAGATCCAGAGACAGTGTTTGCCATGTAATTTCAGTAATATTTGTCAGTAAATTTAAGACAAGCTAATCAAAGGAAAAAACACACCATCACTTAAAGGCCACAGGTATGAAACACATATGCTCACAAGTTAATAGTAACATGTCATTATTACACAAATTCTTACACATTTTAAATTTTATTTAATTATCACAACATTCCTTAATTTAAAGAAAATAGCATAGGCCTTTGCAAACATTTAACTCTAGTGTTTGTGGTGTGGAAGATTCCACATACCCATGCTTATGTTCACAGTCCTTCCAGGTTGCTTCTCTAACAAAAGATTCAGTGTGTTTACAAGATGAAGTAACTAAGCAAGGATGAGCAGCAGCTTGTCTACAGAGGGGATTTGGTCAGCTCCTCAACTCTAACAGCATTTGTGACATTTACCAATCTCATATAAAGTTTAGTTTCAAAAGCAACAAAGGAATTTAGCATCGGAGAAATCTTCAGCATGGTCTCTTAAAATCTGCCATCTACCTCACAGGCATATGTACGCTTTTTTTTTTTTCCAGTTAACTTAAATAAAATCTAAGAGGAATCCAGATGCTCTAGAAAGAGGTGGACTTGATGCCACAAGGATGAAGCTGGAAGCTCCAGATTGACAGCAGGCTAACTGAGGATCAGTGATTTGTAAGAAGGAAGTTATACAACTTCCAGAGGACAAGTCTTGTTCTCATTCTCATGCTGTGTGAAAAATAGACATATCAAAGGTTGTATTGCTATTTCGCTTCTCCCCCACCACTCCGTGAGCTATACCATTTACACTTCAGATACCCTCTATTCATGACAGGAATTCATTTTGAAGTTTGTGGGTTTCAAATTTTACATTAGAAACAAGTTCTTCACTTGGAAACATGGAGCTAATGTGAGAGCTCCCCTGATGCTAACATCTATGATTCTCATGCCTTTTATTGGTGATGACGGGCCTAGGTGGTGGAGGTTTGGAATATAGACATGGTGATAACATGCTATATAACCCCCAAATTAAAGATATGCTGTGTTCAACACAACCACCAGCACACTGAAAAAAAAAAGTGTCATTAATAGACACATGGGGATTGTAACATCAATTCAATTTTCTTTCAGAACATTTCAGTGCTTCAAATAAATATGAATATTTGTGGAATGCAAAAGGATGTCCTTTGCTCTAATAGAGTTTATAAATCAAACAAAGGAACTAAGAGGGGATGGATAAATGTGGTAAATCTATATACTTGTCCTAGTTAAAGATAGTCTGAAGTCTGAAATATGTAAAGCATTATGTTTACTTCTTTCTACCGTTAATTGTTTAAGTGAAAGTTTCTGCATTAATAAAATCTGCTAATAGAGAAGCATTACATTTGCTTAGTCAGGTCTCCTTCCATAACTCATGTAATTATGAACTCCATATACAGTGCCTGCCAATACCTGTTGACTTTAAGGGAGTCAGATCTCTTACAATCAAATCCACTGGTACTAGCCATTGGTAGCTGAAAACTAGATAGAAATTCACATACGATTTTTCTGTCTGCCATAGCCTCACAAATGATTTCCTAAGCCCTTTGGCTTCCTAATGATATAAATACCCAAATTCATACTGTATATGAATTATTTTTAAGTCAAGAAAAACTATATACATGAAGGTACAATTAATTTAAAATGCTACTTAAACTTGCTCTTGTTGAATAGATGTTGAGTACAATAGGATGCACTCTGCACTCACAGAAACTCTAAGGGATAAGGAGATATTTGCACTGCAAACAGAGAATTACTGGAGGGGGAAGCCATAGCTGTGTGTATGTGTGTGTGTGTGTGTCTGTTGAGAAGTTCTTCCATTTAGTCACCCAATCTTTGCTCTTTTCATATATGTATTTTATTTTTCAGTGTGAGGGTAAGCATTGCTGACCATCAAGAAAATGCAAAATGTTAAGAGTGTCACAAAAGCCGGGCAGTGGTGGCACATGCCTTTAGTCCCAGCACTCGGGAGGCAGAGCCAGGCGGATCTCTGTGAGTTTGAGGCCAGCCTGGTCTGCAAAGCGAGTTCCAGGAAAGGTGCAAAGCTACACAGAGAAACCCTGTCTCAAAGAGAGAGAGAGAGAGAGAGAGAGAGAGAGAGAGAGAGAGAGAGAGAGAGAGAGAGAGAGTCACAAAGTACAAAGTTTCCAAATAAAAATCTTCCCCTTTAAAACTCAGATCTCATTACTGAGGAAGAAGTTTCTGAAAAATAGAAACATGGAGTCTAAAGTCAGAGAGAAACTGGAGCCCGTGTTAAATTGACTCTCCCTAACAAGTCTAAACCTCTCCCAATATATTGCAATTTAGAGTGTGTCATCAAAGTTTAGATTTGCTCATGTAAAACAAATTTACTCTTTTGTAAACAATGAAACATATCCCCAAGGGGTTGTGTAGTGTGGCCCAAGTTCTTACCCTGTACCACTGACATAGTCCATGAATGCTGTCAGAATTTTAGCTTTTAGCATAAAATGATATTGGTATTTTGGTTGTTTATTTGTAGCTGAGAGAAAAAAAAACATCTTCCTGTAGCAATTAATGGATTAATATAACTATTTCATTTCTCCTTTTAATTGGAAAGGAGAAAGTGCAACTTCCATTTGAAATATAATTTTGTCCAAATGATAGGATGATTTATAACTATTTTTAGTGCAATTAAAAAGTAAGTGCTTTCTGTTTACTTCTTTGAACTATGACTTTTTATATGAGGCTTTATTTTATTCATTCCAAGTATAGCAATTTATTGACTGTATACAAAATCAGAAATTGGGGGAAATGAAAAAAAAAACACTAAGTAGAAAAATTAATTTTAGCAATCTTCCAAAAATGGTGAGTGCCAGAGAGTCATTATTATTTTCTGTATTTGTTACTCCACAGACAGAGCAGTGTCAGAGATGTATAGTAGTATGAAAAGTCACCACATAAGTCAGGTTAGAGGAAAAATTAAGGATTAAAGGATACATGTCATCAAAATGACTATTATAACGTTCTAGAAATTTGTCTGAGAAAGACTGCAAGGAAGTTCGGTGACAGTCAATATCCAGCTGGACTGTAAGAGTGGACCATTCTTGAGATCTTTATATTTTAGATACCTTAAATAAACTGTTCTGCAATATTTTTATAATTAATAAATTTAGTGATGAGTTTCATATGGCTATTCCTTTTTCTTTAAACCTGTTTTCTTTTGTCCTGATAACAGGGCAGAACATACGGAATACAGACCAACATAAAAAGAGCAATGTAGAATTCTAGATTTTATTTACTAACTATAACCTGAACTTCAGCTCTCTGTTTGTACACTTTAATATTTTGTCAAATGTCCAATGCTTTCACAGTCTCTTAAGAATTGGTACCTACTAGGGAGTAGAAAGTTCTTTCTCTACCTATGAACAATCCCAACTATTTTCATTTAGATAGTGTCAAATTTAATTTCCAAAATCAATTCTACATTCCTTGGGCTGAGTGCATGATCAAGATTCCAAACCCCCTTAGAGATCCAGAGCATGACTTCTAGGTTAGATTATTTCTAAAGTTCAGTTTCACCAAAAGTAAATTATCGATGTATCCATTAAATGCTTACTTTTAGACAGTGCAACATTTGGGTCAAGTTTACAATAACTTAATTGTAAGACATGAACTAAGGGAATTAATAGTAAATTATAGCATACTGCATAATTTTTACTATCCTACATAGCTGTGAGGAACAAAGTTTTCAAAACGATGGATATTTGTCAAAAAGTAATTTGGATTGCACTGATTATTCTTTCTTTGGGAATAACCAGTCAGCTTAGCTGCTTGGTGAAGTGCCTGAAGGAAGAATTATACTATGAACACATAGGAAAACATCTGGTTTTTGTTCCGTAGGATGGTACGAACTTAAGGAAAATAAACACTTTAGGTTTTTAGGTTCAAATGCTGAAAAGAGAAGAGCAGAGACAGCAAATCCTCATGACAGGCTTCTCAGCATTATTATGTTGCCCACCAGGAGGTCATTTTCACTCGCAGTGAACTCTTCAAGACTTAAGATCTTGGCCTTATGCAAGTATACCTTTTCTGGCCTGGCAGCTGGCCTCATAGCCTAGCTCCACTTGTAATAGTTTTCAAATTCTCTTTTCCAGACATTTTCTGACATCAATCAAACTCCCAAAAGAAGACAGGTTTTATATTTATAGTGTTCACACCTCTGAGTTTAATCAGATGGCTAGCCATCACTAACTGCTTATTTCAAGTTTTATGAGAAACAAATGAATAGCCACCACATTTCTTGGTAATTTTGGATTCAGAGCAGACAGATGTCTTTAGTTCTGGGTATTGTTGATGCACACTTTTACCAAAGCTGCAGTGGCCTCGTGCATCACTGTCTCTTGCACAGAGGTCTGTTTCCCAGGTGATGGGAGGTTGGGTCTTCTCCTCAGCCGAGTTAGAGATAAGTAGAAGAGAATCTGTGGCATTTCTTCCTCAGTTGTGGATGTGTCTAGACTTCATACTTGGCCGGAACCTTTCTTTTGGCTCTTGGATATTATATTAAGTATCCTTCATTCAATTTTACAGTTATTGAGTGATCTGATAGTGGTTAGTGAGAAATGACAATCTCCTGAATTTGTTACAGGAATAATAGCATCCTTACCAGGGGTGAGAAGATAATGTAACAAAGATAATACTAATATCAACAGCTAACATTTATTGAGCATTTTAATAGTTAGTCACACTGTTTTGAAAACCTTCTCACCCAATCTCATAACAATAAACATTATTATTACTCTCCTTTTACAGATGGGGAAATTAAAGTATAAAGACAAAGATAAATAAGACAGTGTCTGGCCCTTAGAAGGTTCACAGTTTAGATTAGTAGTGAAATTGGTACACAAATGATTAACAGAATGCTTGATAAAGTGTAAAGAGATGAAGGAAAGTCTCAGAGAGAAGAATGTCTATTTGGTTTTGAGTTAATCTAAGGAGAAAGGCATTTCAGGCAAAGGGCAATTAACAGAGACACAAGAACATAATGAGGTATGGTATCTATTGATGACTACAAGTACTTCATAGTGATTGGAGCATGGTATATGACGGAGAGATGAAAGCAGTTAAACCCCAAAAGATAAGCAGGAAATCTGATGTAGCATTTTGTGGAAAGAGTTTATGATAAGGAATAAAGTGATGTCATAGGCTGTGGAGAGCATTTAACAAGAAAAACCTGGAGCTGGGGAGGTGGCTCAGAAGGTAAGTACTTGCTGCTCATGAATGAGGACCTGAGTTAGGATCCCCAAAACCCATGTAAAGTTGGGTGTGGTGACATTTATCTATAACCTCAGTACTGTATGGCAGAGAGAGACAGAGCTCAGAGGCTTGCTGGTAAGCCAGTTTAGCTGAAACAGTGAAATCCGGGTTCACTGAGAGACCCTGTCTCAAAAAAAAAAAAAAATTAATGTGACAAGCAAGAGAAAAACAGCCAAAGTCAACCTCTGACCATCATGTCCTCCACATGGGCAAGTACACCAGCATATACATCTATTCACATATATATGCAACATGCATACACGTCCATGAGTGAAAAAAAGCCTTCACCAACTTTATCCAGAGTTCTTCAGGGAGGGGAGCATATGATGCTAGATGGTAAGATGGTGATTCTGCAAAGGAGTGTTGAGTGATGTGGTGGGATCAACTAAAGCAGCAATAAATAAGAGGCTGCTGCCAACTGTGCAAGTAAAAACAGAGCCAAGCCGGTCAGTGAAGATAGTGTATTGTGATTGTAAACCTTGGATGTAAGTAAGAAAGTCCTTTACATTATATATACATACTTTAAAAACTTTTGTCAAAATTGTACTTATTTATTTGTGTATGGAGGTCAGAAGACATCTTGCAGGAGGTGGCTCTCTTCTTCCACCATGTGGGCTCCAGGGATCTTTCTCAAGATGGTGAGGTTTGGCCCCGAACACCTTTACCCACTGAGCAATCTCTCCAGTCTCAATATTACTTACTCTTTCATCTGGCCATTCATCTTCACAATTTTTAACCTAAAAGCATTAAAGGTGTGTAGTTTTAGCAGGTTCTACTTTACTAATATTCCCAAGCTTCTTATGGTTTTATTTTTCAAGCAGTTACCTATACAGAAATCAATAAATGCTGAGCATGGTAGCATATTCTTATAATCCCAGCACTAGTGAGTTCAAGGCCAGCCTGAGTTACACAAGACTGTTTCAAACAAACAAAAGAAAGCAGGTAATCAAATAAAAATCAAATATTAGTGACATGCAGAATTTCTAGGTATATTTGACATAGTAGTTACTATATTATAGAATGCTCATAAATACTTGATAGAGTTTTGTTCATGAGGAACATGAGTTGCTGCCTCTTAATAAAATTTGGTTGTTTTTAATAACATTATTGCACAGGGAAAACATTATTAAGGCTTCTATTGTTTTTACATTTTATGAAACACAAGTATTCCCTTAAAGAAAAAATCCCACATATTTCATTATCATTATCAGTTGTTTTTTCCATTATTAATTAACCCTTGAAAATTATTTTATAAAGAACACAATATATGTTGTCACATAAGGAAGTCAAAAATAGCCCTATTCTCAATTGTTTATGGTGTCCTGAAGATATAGGAATAATAACAGAATTAAATTAAATAGCAAGTAATAAGTAGACAAATATTTCTGGCTTTAAATGAAGTTCAAATTAGTTTAAATTGGAACAATATATATGTGAATATATAGTGTTCAGAGATGGCTCAATGGATGAGAGTACAAACAGGAAGATGTGAGCTTTGATCCTATCATCCATATTTAAGAAGCAAAACAACCAAATCATTGGGTGTGGTCTCGTGTGAGTCTGTAAAGCCAGCATTGTTGAAACAGGAGAATTATTGGAGCTTGTTGACTGCCAGCCTAGCTCAAAGTTCAGTGAGAAATCCTGCCTAAAAGGAACAAAGCAAAGAGTAAAAAAGTGAGAAACAAAACACACCCTCTGGTCTTCATGTGCCTACCCACACATTCATGCACATACACCACATTCACACATATACAAATAAATGACATGTAAATTTTATGTGTATATGAATGTGCATGTCTATATCATAAATACATATGTAGTACAACTAATTTTTATATGCCTGAGCATGTTTATTTAAAAATCAGTGATGCCCACTTGACCACAGGAACATCGGAGGGCAACTAAACGACAGGAAGTGAGTGAAGCAGTCCCAATCCAAACATTATATTTGAGATACAGAAAACAGTAGAGAAGCACAAAGGTGTTTTCATGGACACCCAGTATTCTCATTTAGTGCTTAAAGACAGACTAGAGAAGCAAAACAATTTTCTCCTCTGTGAGGTTTTTAACACTCTGTTTATTGTATTTAACAAAGTGATATTTTAATTTCCTAAGAGGTTCTAACTTGGTCTCTGACTTGGTCTCATGGTGAGAGAGTAGGGACTCAGAAGGACTATGGTCTCTCTTACAGCTGCTTTTACTTGCAAGCTATTTATAGCTTGCATTTCTAATAACATGTGCAACATCTATGTTCCCCACAAAGGACTTTCATGAAGGCAAGGCCTCTGTTGGTTGGTTAGTTTTTTGTTTGTTTGTTTGTTTTAAATTTTTGATTCTTTAGTATCGGGTATAGACTCTGGCATAAGGGAGTTATCAAATTTATACTGGTTTTATAACAGAGATTTAGAAGTTACTCTTCTGGGATCAGTGTATGACATAGGTCATGTTGGCATGACTACCAAGATATACCAACTGTGGTCTGTTATGTTCACAGTTGCTCATCAATCTGTGGAGGTAACAATAAATCATCTGGAGTAATCAACTAGCAATAACCAACTTAAATCCTTTTACCTCTCATAAATAAAATGAAAAGAGAGTCCTTCATAGCAGTGAACTTTCCTCTGTTCATTAATAGGACACTCAGTCGTGAGGAAAGGTCCTTGTGGCCCATGCTAATAAAACTGTGCTACAATGACTGCAGAATTGCTGCTTCATCCCAATAGCTAAAGTGTTGCAGTCCCAGGGCTGATGAAAAGAACCAAGTGATTTCCTGAAAGAGAAACACACACACACACACACACACACACACACACACACACACACACACACACACA